>JAQZBX010002410.1:0-72301 GCA_029593785.1 Cabassous unicinctus | reverse complement strand
AAAAAAAAAACAAAAACAAAAAAAAAACAATTGCTCATCAGTGTTTTTCTCACAACCTATTACCATTGCCAATATACAGGTGAGTTTTCTTTCGTCCTTTCTCTATTTCCATCATGTACAGATGTATTGGATCCTTTTAGGTTGTTCTTTAATTTAAATTAGTATAGAATTATCGATTCCATTTTCTCTACTACTTGATTGACTCACATAGAATTATATTATATTTTTCTCAACGACTCTATATATATATAATGAATTCTATATTTTCAGGTACAATATCCATATTGACACATTCACATATAATTTGATACAAATATAATTTTGCGATACCTGCTTTTTATTTTAGAATCTGCCCCAGTATATTTAAGTAAATCTATTTTTATTATAGAATCATCCCCAGTAAAAGTAAGGAAATTTAATGTAAATGCATGTTGACTAATTGCTTTCAAATAGAGTTTAGCAATTTTTATATCTAAGAACAATGTGTGGTGGAAGCATTGGAGTAATTTGCCTTGTGTTTACTTTTTAAATACCACTTAAATGGGTGTATAGTGGTGATAAGTGATAGCTCATCATTATTTGAATTTACATTTGCTGACCTCTATTGATACGGGCTTTTTCTTAATTGGTTGGTCATTTACTTGGGTAAATTATTTCCTTTTAACCCCCTTTATATTTCACTAGTCTCTTGATATTTTAATACCAACTTTAAGAACTCTTTGTTTACTGTAGTTATGAAACTTTTGTCAGTTTTCTGCTTTACAAATTTAAAATTTATCTATTGGCTTAATATAAAGAATGTTTCCTACGGAAAAATTACAAATTTTACTTATTCAAGTAGCTCTATGCTTTTGTTTTACTTTTTATATTTTTTTGTGTCTACGCTTTGTCAAACACTTTCTTCCATATTGTGATTGTACATTTGAGACTCTAAAAAAACTTTTAAGTTATTTTGATTTATTTTGCTAGTTTAAATGCATTATGAGTTTATATTTGCACATAGTGTGAAATAAGGGTATACTTTTTTTTAAGGGGGTATACTTTTTATTTTCAACATAGATGCCTTTATTTAATACAACACAGTATGCATTGAAAGATACTTACATTGTATAGTTAGTGTACTAATTAATTAATATGTCTTTTTTAGATATTATTTTCTATGCCCCTGACTTTTTTGTTTGTTGTTTTGCCAATTGCATCAGTATAAAACTAGTTCCCATAAACCTAGAAGAATTTTGGTTATCATAGAGCTATTGTAACAAGTAATCACCAGATCTGTGGAATACTGCTCGTTCAAACTTTGCTTTTGGTCCCTTAAATAATCTTCATTTGGAATCTCCTTGTGTGATGGTTAAGTATATGTGTCAACTTGGCTAGATTATGATGTTGAGTTGTTTGGTAAAGTAACCGCTGGCCTGATTGTTACAGGATTATCTTGTTGTATTTCACTTTGCTTTTTTGCACTTCACAGTTATTGCATTTTTTAAAATTGAAGGTTCATTGCAGCCCTGCATTGAGCAAGTCTATCTGTCATTTGTCCAGCATGCAGTCACTTTGTGTCTCTGTGTCACTTTTTTGTAACTCCACAATATTTCAGGTTTTTTATTATTATTATATCTGTTCTGATTACCTGTGATAAGTTATCTTTGATGTTTCTGTTTTAATTGTTTTGGGGGACCAAGAACAAAACCCATTTAAAACAGTAAATTTAATTGATAACTGTTGTGTGTATTCTGATGACTCCACCAACAGGAAATTGACCCATCTCTCGACCTCTTGCTGGGCCTCCTTAATCCTTGAGACACAAGAATATTGAAATTAGACCAATTAATAACCCTGAAATGGCCTCTAAGTGCTCAAATGAAAAGAAGAATCTCATATCTTTTTCTTTAAATCAAAAGCTAGAAGCGAATTTGAGGAAGGAATGTCAAAAGTTGAAAAAGGCCAATAGCTAAGTATCTTGCAAAAGCAGTTAGCTAAGTTATGAATGCAAAGGAAAAGTTCTTGAAGGGAATTAAATGTATTACTTCAGTGAACACACACATGATTAGAAAGCAAAACAGCCTGTGGTGGCTTGGTGTTGTATGTACATGAAACATGAGATGCATGTTCTTACATGTACAGAGAAACATGTTTTTAAACTTAATCCATTTCTGTGGGTGTGAACTCATTGTAAGTAGGACTTTTGGATGAAGTTACTTCAGTTAAGGTGTGGCCCAGTTCAATCAGAATGGGTTTTAATCTTATTCCTGGAATCCTTTATGAATGGAATGAAATCCAGAGAGAGAGAAAAAGCCACAGTGGGAGCATCCAGAAGCTGAAATCAATGGAACCTGGAAGAGAAGGAAGAGGCCAGAAGAGTGCACCATGCACCTTGCCATATAACAAGCTAAGGACCAGGGATTGCCAGCAGCCAGCACCAGAATGCCACAGTCTTTGGAAAGAAAGCATTGCCTTGAAGATTCCCTGGGTTGAACTTTCTTAGTCTCACAACTGTGAACAAATAAATTCCCACTTTTTAAACTCAACCACTGCATGGTATTTGTTTGAGTATTCAAAGAAAATAAAATAAGCCTTATTCCTGATAGAATGTTTTAGTTGTCTGGATAGAACACAACATTCCTCAAGCCAAAACTTAATCCAGAATGAGACACTAATGCACTTCAATTCTTTGAAGGTTGAGAGAGGTGAGGAAGCTGCACAAGAAAAGTTTGAAGCTAGCAGAGGTTGGTCATGAGATTTAAGGAAAGAAGCCATCTCTATTAACACAAAAGTTCAGGATGAAGTATCAAGTTCTGATGTAAAAGCTGCAGCAAATTATCAAGAAGATATAGTGAAGATAATTGATAGAGGTGGATACACTAAACATTAGATTTCATTGTAGATGAAACACCCTTATATTGGAAGAAGATGTCATCTAGGACTTTCAGAGCTAGAGAGGAGAAACCAATGTCTGCTTTCAAAACGTCAAAGCACGGGCTGACTCTCTTGTTAGGGGATAATTAAGCTGGTGACTTTAATTTGAAGCCAAAGCTCATTTATTATTCTGAAAATCCTAAGGCCCTTAAGAATTATATTAAATCCACTCTCCCTGTCTTCTGTAAATGGAAAAACAAAGCCTGCATGACAACACATCTGTTTACAACATGGTTCACTTAATATTTTAAGCCAACTGTGGAGAACTATTGCTCAGAAAAAATGACTCCTTTAAAAATATTTCTGCTCATTGACAATGCACCTGGTCACCCAAGAGCTCCGATGAAGATGTTCAATGAGATTAGTGTTGTTTTCATGTCTGCTAACAATAGCCATTCTGCAGCCAGTGAATCAAGGACTCATTTTGACTTTCAAGTCTAATTATTTAGGAAATACATTTCATTAAGCTACAGCTGCCTTAGATTGTGATTTCTTTGATAGAGTCTGGCAGTCAATTGAAAATCTTCTGGAAAGGATTAATCTTTCTGGATGCGATTAAGAACATTTGTGATTCATGGGAAGGGGTCAAAGTATCAACATTAATGGGAGTTTGGTAGAAGTTGATTCCAATCCTTATAGATTACTTTGAGGGGCTCAAGACTTCAGTGGAAGAAGTAACTGCAGATTTGGTGGGAATAGAAAGAGAACTAGCATTAGAAGTGGAGCCTGAAGATGTGACTATTGCTGCAATTACATGATATCAAACAGTATCACATGCTACAGAGAAATCTGTCTTGAAAGGAAGAGGCATTCAATGCAGCAAACTTCATTGTTGTTTTATTTTAATTAATTGCCACAGTGTTCCCAACCTTCTGTAACCACAACCCTGATCAGTCAGCAGCCATTGACATAAAGGCAAGATCTTCCACCAGCAAAAAGAGTTTGACTCACTAAAGGTTCATATGATAGAAGCATTTTTTAGCAAATAAAGTATTTTAATTAAGATATGTGCATTGTTTTAAAAATAATGTTATTGTACACCCAGTAGACTGCAGTATTGTGTGAACACAACTTTAATATGCACTGGGAAACCAAAAATTCATTTAGCCAACTTAATTGTAGTAGTTAGGAACCAAACCCACAATACCTCTGAGGTATGTCTGCACTATACCATGCATGTGTCCCCAGACCTAGTTTTTCTCCCTAGGTCTGATTTTTAGAATGCTGGTGATAAACCAAGCCTGATTTATTATATGACCATCCTGTATGGGAAAAGACTGTAACTTTGGGTATCTTTGGTCAACCTAGAGAAATATAGCAGGGGGACAGATGTGGCTCAGGTGGTTGGACATCCATCTCCCATGTGGAGGGACCTGGGTTCAATCCCTAGGACCTCCTGGTAAAAATTCAAAAAAAGAAAACTATAGAAGGCACGTGGGCCTGTGCACAGGTGAGCCGCCAGGCCCTGTCTGCAGGTGAGCCGCCAAGCCCCATGCATGGGTGCACTGTCAGGCCCTGTGAGCGAGTGAGCCACTAGGCCCCATGTGTTTGGTGTACTGCCAGGCCTCTTGCACAGGTGAGCCACCAGGCCCCATGTGTGGGTGCACCGCCAGGCCCTGTGAGCAGATGAGCCGCCAGGCACTGCAAGCCACACAGCAAGATGATGACGTAACAGGAGAGTGACACAAAGGAAAGCCAAGACGATACTCACCAAAAAAACAGAAACTAAGGTGACGCAGGCAGTAGTAGGATGCCTCTCTCCCACATCGGAGGTTCTGAGGATCGAATCCCAGTGAAGACATGAGGAAGAGGATGAAAAGAAAGGTCTGGAAATGGACACAGAGAGTTGCACAGTGAATGGACACAAAAATGGCAAAAATGGGGGGGGGAGTAAAAACAGATAAAAGTAAATAAATAAATAAATAAACCTTTAAAAAATGTATAGGGGATGAAGATACAGACTATAGTTAGTAGTTATACTTTGACAATGCTCTTTCATGATTTGTTAACAAATATTTCACAACAATGCAGGATGTTTGTGTGTGGGGGGGTGATGTGTGGGAGCCCTATAGGATGTTATGCATGTTTGTTTTGTAAGAGCACGATGTTTACTGAACATACAAAATAAACCCTGGCTTTTAATTGAGGAGGACTGGAGAAGAGATAAATTTTGGATATGACATTTTTCTTTAAGCCTTTCTTATTTATATGCCTTAATTAAAATAATCTATTTGGATCAATAATGTTTTAGCATGACTACTGTTGAACAAAATTTTGAGTTTTTCTGCCTCATAAAATTATGAGTTTGCAAATTGTTATCTGCTCTAATTCATTCCAAAAAGAGGTAAAGAATTCCCAAACAGGAATTTGGTTATCTACAAAGAATTATGGCCTAAATGAAAATTAAATAACTAAGCCAAAAAGTAATTTCATTCTTAGAGATTATTATGTCCAGTAGTTAGAGCTGTAATATAAAACTTAGAATTATGTTATAATTAATTTCTATTATATTTGAATTATTATTTACATTTATATGGGTTTGTTGCTCTACTATATATTTTTTGTTGATTATATTAAATCTAACCTAGCCTTGTACTCTTCTTTAAAATTTGTAATTTCTTTGAATCTATTTTTCTATTTACCTTACAATTTTACAACAAAGCACTTTTTAACAACTAAAACAAAAGCCATTGATTATGCACTTTGGATAGATAATACGGTATGTGAACATATCTCAATAAAACTGCTTAATAAACAAGTAATTGTGCAAGAATAGCCAGAAATAGCAGCTATGTACAGCAGGGGAAACAGAGAGATTGAGATGTGAGGAATTTTCTTGTTTGTTTGTTTTTTGTTTATTATTATTGTTATTGAAATAATGAAAATGCTTTAATAATGATTGAACTGATGAATGCACAACTCTTTGATTATACCAAATACCATTGATTGTACACTTTGTATAAATTGTATACTTTAATAATATGTATCAATAAAATTGATTTGTTGAAAAAAAAAATATATATATATACTAGAATCCCAAAACAGCAGATGTGAACAGGCAGAGGAAAGAATTAGTGAATTGGAAGATAGGACATCCAGAATCACACAAATAGAAGAACAGATAGAGAAAAAAATGGAAAAAAATTGAACAGGGACACAAGGAATTTAATGACAGCATGAGATGCACAAATATATGCAATAATGGTGTCCCAGAGATAGAACTGAAGGAAAAGGGGGCAGAAGGGATATTTAGGAAACAATGGCTGAAAATTTCTGAACTTTTATGATGGACATAGATGTATATGTCCAAGAAATGCAGCATAGTCCCAACAGAATAAATCCTAACAGATCTACTCCAAGATATACACTAATCATATTTTCAAATGCCAGAGATAAAAAGAAGGAATCATGAATAAAGCAGGAGGACAGACATCCATTACATATAAAGGATCCTCAAATTGTTAAATGCTGATTTCTCATCCAAAACCATGGAGGTGAGAAGGCAATGGTATGGCATAGTTAAGATGCTGAATGATTAAACTGCCAATCAAGTATTTTGTATCCAGCAATATTGCCCTTCAAAAATGAGCAAAAGATTAAAATATTCACAGATAAAAAGAAATTGAGAGAATTCATCAATAAGATTCCAGGTCCTTTAAGAACTACTAAAGGTATTTCTGCAGGTTGAAAGGAAAAGACAGGAGAAAGAGATTTAGAGGAGAGTCTAGAAAGGAAGAATATTAATAAGGGTAACTAAAAAGGTAAAAAGAGAAACAAGAATAAGATATGACATATATAAACCTAGGGGGAAAAATGGTTGAAGTAAGCACTGCTTTTACAGTAATAATATTGAATGTTAATGGATTAAACTCCCCAATTAAGATGCAGATTGGTATGACCCATCTATATGCTGTCTACAAGTGACTCAATTCAGACCCATGGACACAAATAGTTTGCATGTGAAAGGTTGGAAAAAATTTCCCATGCAAACATTAAACAAAAAAGAGCTAGGGTAGCTATACTTACATTGGAAAAAAATGGACTTTAAATGAAAAATGGTTTTAAGAAACAAAGAAGGACCCTGTATCTTTTTTTATACTTGTTCTGCAACTTTGTATTTTCACATAAAATAATTTACATTTTAAAAATAGCAGTACATTTAAGTTTATCATATTCTTTTTCATTGCAACTGTCTTCCATAATATGCATGTAACATAATTTATTTAACCCTCCCCTCTTGATGGTTACTGAGGGTATTGCTTTTTTCCCCTTTTTGTTCCTTCAAATAGTGCTTTTTTTTTTGCTTTACCTTCTATGTTTGTTTTTTGTTTTATTTTTAAAGAAGCTTTTGATTACATAATATATCAAAAATATAAGGGGATTCCTATACAATTTACCCCCTCCCTTTCCCACACTTTTCCCCATTAACAACATCTTTCATTTAGTGTGATACATTTGTTACAATTGATAAAGACATATTGAAGCATAGCCACTAACCATGGTCAGTAGTTTACATTATAGTTTACTCTTTGCAACATGCATTTTTATATGCTTTGACAAAATGTATACTGGCCTGTATCCATCATTACAATATCATTCAAGACTATTTCAATGTCACCAAAATGCCCTGTTACTTATATTCTTCCTTTTCCTTCCCCTCAGAACCTCTGGTGACCACTGCCTTTATATCAACCTTACAAAATCTTCCATTGCTAGAATAATAATAAGTATACTTTAGTTCATAGTTGCATTACTATATCTTAATAAAAGGGGCAATCTACCAAGAAAAAAGAACAATCATAAACATGCACGCACTTAACCAGAGTGCCCAAAAATAGATGAAGCAAACACTGCCAAAACTGAGAGGAGAAATAGACTTCTCTAAATTCATAGTGGGAGACTTCAATACACCACTCTCAGTAATAGACAGAACATCTGGACAGAGGATCAATAAAGAAACAGAGATCTTGAATAATACATTAAATGACCTAGATATAACAGACATATACAGAACATTGCACCTTCAAAATGTAAGAAATATATTATTCTTCAGCACTCATGGAGCATTCTCCAGGAGAAACCACATGTGGGGTCATAGAAGAAGTCTCAATGAATTTAGAAAGATTGAAATTATACAAGCTCTTTTTCTGACCAAAAAGGAATGAAGCTGGAAACAAAAAATGGCAGAGAACTGGAACATTCACAAATATAAAGCAGCTAAACAAAACATTCTTTAACAATAGTAGATAAAGGAGGAAATAGGAAGAGAAATCAGTAAATATCTCAAAGGAAATAAAAATGAGAACACAACATATCAAAACTTATGAGATGCAGTGAAGGCAGTGCTGAGAGGGAAATTTATAGCCCTAAATGCCTACATTAAAAAAGAAGAAAGAGATAAAATCAAAGACTTAACTGCACACCTGGAGGAAATAGAGAAAGAACAGCAAACTAATCCCAAAGTAAGCAGAAAGAAAGAAATAACAAAGATTAAAGAAGAATTGAATGAAATAGAGAATAAATATCTAGAGAGAATTAGTAATACCTAAATCTGTATTAGTTTTTGAGAAGATTAATAAAATTGACAACCCTTTAGCTAAAGTAACAGAATAGAAGAGAGAAGATGCAAATAAGTAAAAGCAGAAATGAGAGAGGAAACATCACCACTGACCCCACAGAAATAAAGAGTATCATAAGAGAATACTATGAAAAATTATATGCTAACAAATTGGACAAATTAGACAAAATGGATAAATTTCTGGAAACACTCAAACAACTTACACTGACAAAAAAAGAAATAGAAGACCTAACAGACCAATCACAAGTAATGATATTGAATTAGTCATCAAAAATCTTCCAACATCCCTATCTCACACCCTATACAAAAATTAACTTAAAATGAATCAAAAACCTAAATATAAAAGCAAGAACCATAAAGCTTCTAGAAGAAAATGTAGGAAAATATCTTCACAACCTGGTTTTAGGTGTAGATTCTTAAAGGAGATAAGAGGAGGACTGACATGGACTACTGATATTTAATGTATGTAGAAGTTTTAATTAACTTTACTGTGAAAGTGTGGAAATGTACAGAGTTATGGTAGCACATTATAGTGAGTAACAGCTGGTTTATAAATGGGGATGTGGCTGAAAATGGTAATTTAGGGATGTAAATGCCAATTGACAGAAAGCTAGAGACTAATCTAGGGACTGAATAGCACAGTAAACCCAGAGGTGGATGAGAATAGTGGTTGGTCGTACAGAAGCAAGAGGGTCCTTTGTGAGCTCGAGCAGATGTACATTTGTATTGCAGGGTGGTAGGAATGTGGAGAAGCATGGGAAAAATACAACTGGACAACTGGAGTGACCTATGGAGTATGGTTAACAGTAATAATGTAATATTCTTGCATCTATGCCAAAGACGTACTGTGTTGATAATGGGGGAGTATGGAAAATGTGTGCCAAATATCTGCTGTGTAACTGGTAATAATTGGATGATATAGCTCATAATCTTTAACAAATATTCCACCGGGGTGTGGTGTGTTGATAGAGGGGTGCTGTTTGGAAATTCTGCACATATGCATGATTGATTTGTAAGTTTACAACTTCTGTCATAAAAATACATTTTAAAAATAATAATAAGGTGGGTTGGGGGAAAATACATCAAATGTAAGATAAAGACTATAATTAGTAGAAAGATTTTGATGATACTGTTGCAGAGTTTGTAACAAAAGTATAACAACAAGGCAAGGTGTTGGTAGAGGGTTGATGTTTGGGACCCCTGTATGATGTTATGAATGTTTACTTTGTAAGTTCACAACTTTTACAATACACTTATTGTTTATGTATGTTCATGTATAAATGATATAAAATAATAATAATAGGGTGGGTTGGGGGAAAATACTTTGGTTAGTAGTAAAATTTTGAGGATGCTCTTTAATTATTAGTTAAAAATGTTTAACAACAATGCAAGGCATTGGTGTTAAGGTAAGGTATGAGAGCCCTGTATGATGTTATGTATGTTTGTTTTGTAAGTTCACAACTATTACTATACACTTATTGTTTACATATGTTCATGTATGCGTGACATACTTCAATAAAAATAAAATAAAATAAATTGATTTAAAAAAAAACCTTCCAACAGATGGCTTCACAGGTGAATACTACAAAGCATTTAAAGAATAAATAATACCAATCTTGCTTAAACATTCAAAACAATTGCCCAATTTATTTTATGAAGCCAACATCACACTAATACCAAAACCAGATATAAATACTATAAGAATAGGAAATGATAGACCAATATCTTTAATGAATATAGAGGCAATAATTTTCAACAAAATACTTGCAAATTGAATTCAACAGCATATTAAAAGAATTATACAATGCAATCAAGTGTGTTTTATCCCAGGTATGCAAGGATGTTTCAACATAAGAAAATCAATTAATGTTATGCACAACATTGACAAATTAAAAGGACAAAAATAAACATCTTTATTAACACAGAAATGGTATTTGAAAAAATCCAACATGCTTCCCTGTTAAAAGCACTCCAAAAGTTAGGAATAGAAGGAAACTTCCTTAACATAAGACAAGGCTTATTATGAAATGATATATGAAAAATATGCAGCTAGCATTATACTAAATTGTGAAAGCTCAAAGCTTTCCCTCTAAGATCCAGAACAAGACAAGGATGTCCACTGTCACCACTCTTATTCAACATTGTGTTAGAAGTACTTGCTAGCACAATTAGGCAAGAAAAAGAAATAAAAGGCATCCCAATTGGAAAGGGATCTCTGTTATTGGCAGAGATGACACTATCCTATATGCATAGAAAATCCTAAAAAAAAAAAAAAATCTACAGCAAAGCTACTAGAGCTAATGAGCAAGCTCGGTAAAGTGGTGGGATATAAGATCTACCTGCAAAAATCAGTATTGTGTCTTTACACTAGAAATGAGCAACCTGAGGAGGAAATCAAGAACAAAATTCCATTTACAATAGTGACTAAAAGAATCAAATATCTAGGAATAAATTTATTTAAGGATGTAAAGGACTTGTACACAATAAATTACACAACACTGCTTAAAGAAGACCTCAACAAATGGAAGGATATTCCAAGTTCGGGGATTGAAAGAATAAATATCATTAAGATGTGAATTCTACCCAATGGTTGTATTTTTGCCTATTAATGTCTTGTAACATTAACATACATTTGTGCAGTTTCAGATGAAAATATTCTTATACATGCAATATTACCCATACTCATATTTCATAGGAGGTTTTGCTATGCCATACATATTTCCTCCTTTTAGTCAAGGTCTTTATCCAAATGCATCACTGATTAATGCTTGGTAATAATCCCTCACTGATGGGGAGGTCCATCCCTGGGAGTCATGTCCCATGTTGGGGGGAAGGTGGTGAATTTATTTACAGAGTTTGACTTAGAGAGAAGTAACAATTGAGTAACAAGGTTTTCAGGAGGAAATTCTTGGGTATTTCCTAACAAGGCTTAGTTTCATTTTTACAGGAATAAGGTTCATAAGTACAAGCATTAAAATTGAGGACTTGGCATATTGGCCTGTTTCCTTGTACTAGGCATCTTATATGAGAAAGTAGCAGGACTTCCCCAGGTTGGAAGTTAAATGTTTTGTTAGCTACTGTGTGGGTCTCTATCTATTGAGAAAACATACCTATAATGATATGGATACATTTACATCCCATAGAATTATGCTTTAGGTGCATTTTCCCCCAAATACCACCAAGCTATCAACACCCTATACTAGTGATGTAGTTTTGTTATAGATCCTGAAAGAATATTTTATATTTGCATTATTAACCACAATCCTCAGCCACCCAAGTTCACTGTATTATAGAGTCCCCTGTTTTATCCTTTACCTTTCCTTCTGGCAACCTGGATGATCTGCAACTTCCCCTTTCAACCGCATTCACACTCACACTTCAGTGTTGTTAATTACACTCATATCACTGTGCCACCACCACCTTGATCCATTTCCAAACCATTACCATTAACCTAATTATAAATCTGTACAAATTTAGCATTGGTTCAACATTCGCTACTCCTATTCTATCTCCTGGTAACTTATCTTACAGATTCTACCTCCATGAATCTGCTCACTATACTTAGTTCATATCAGCGAGATCATGCAATATTTATCCCTTTGTTTCTGGCTTATTTCAATCAACATAAGGTCCTCAAGGTTAACGCATGTTGTTGCATGCATCAGTACTTAATTCTTTCTTGCAGCTGAATAATATTCTATTGTATATATATACCACATTTTATTTATTCATTCATCTGTCGATGGAGGTTTGGATTGCTTCCATCTTTTGGCAATTGTGAATAATGCTACTATGAACATTAGGGTGCATATATCTGTTCATGTCCCTACTTTCAATTCTTCTAGGTATATACATATTAGCAGGATTGCCAGATTTTATATGGCAATTTTGTAGTTAACTTCCTGAGGAAACACCAAACTGTCCTCCACAGTGGCTGCACCATTCTACATTCCTACCAGCAGTGAACAAGTGTACCTATTTCTCCACATCCTCTCAAACACCTGTAGTTTTCTGTGTTTGTTTGTTTTTTAATAGAAGTCAGTCTAGTGCATGTGAGATGATATCTCTTTGTAGTTTTGATTTGCATTTCCCTAATAACTAGCAATGTTCAGTATTTTTCATGTGATTTTTAGCCATTTATATTCCTCTTTGGAAAAGTGTCTGTTCAAGTCTTTAGCCCATTTTCAAAACTTGGTTATTTGTCTTTTTATAATTGAGAGTTTTTAGATTTCTTTATATAGCTGGATATTAGAGCCTTATGGGATATGTGGTTTCCAAATAATTTCTCCCATTGAGTAGACTGCCTTTTCACTTTTTTTGACAAACTCCTTTATAGAAATACATATAATAATATAAGAACTTTTAGGGTATATAGAAATGCAACTCCAATTTGTGAGTGTATTTATATATATGTTATGTGCATAATTATGCACACACATTATAAATATCATTCTTTGAGTACAAGTGAGCCAATAGAATATTAAAAAGGAAGCCTAAATAAAATCATATTCTCCTGTCCTCAATAGTAGATAAAAAATATAATGTTGGCAGCAAATTTCTTTCTTGAAAGATAAATTAAATTTGTTTGTATAATTTTGCAGATAACAAGTATCTGGTATGTTCAAGAGGCATTTCTCAAATTTATTCATAGAATTTTTTCATAGAAGGCAATGGAATTCATTAAAGTGCTAATTAAGAACCCAGGTTCTAGAGTTCTGTATTCAAATCTGTGACTTAGACATCACTGTTTAACTAATTGTGAACTGGTGATAAAATTCTGTTTATTAGAGGAGATAAATTTCAGTTACAGAAGAATTCTTACAAAATATGTAGATACTGTCCCATCAACAGTTGGAGCCTGATGCCTGCACCCTTCTTCCTTTTAAGATATCCTAGGCTTGGCGACCTCATTCCAAAGAGTAGCTTGGGGGTGGCAATAATAACTTTACCCTGAAGAAACCTTGTTAACACTACCATAACTAACTGATGAGGGGCAAAATCATTAGTGATGTCATGTAAATATAATGCAATCCTTTATATGATGTGACTGATTGCAAGGGGCTTCTTCTCTGCAGTATTTTTACACAAAACTGATAATCAAGTTTAATAATGGGTAAAATGCCACCCATACCTAATTGGAGGACAATATACAAATTATCTCATAAATATTCTTCAATACTGTCAATGCAATGGAAACCAAGAAAAGACTGAAAAACTGTTCATCAAAAGAATTAAATTCTAAGAAGTCTATCTCCAAAGTCCATGTTCTTTTTTATGTTACAATATTTTGAAGATAGTGTTCAATTTACATTCTTCACTACAGAACATTCTTGGGTATTGGAGGTGCTATGTACTCTGAAATTGGACAGAGATGGGACTTAGAAAGAAAAGATTACTTAAATGTAAAGAAAGGGAAATTTGACACCCTAAGTTTCTTCCTTTGACCTCATACAGGCCATGTGACTTTCTAATTAATTCTCTGATAAAAATTAAAGTTATTAATCTGATTTATGGACAGTAGTATCAAAATAAACATCAATAATACTCAATACTCAACACAATCGGTTTATTGAAACAGAAACTGCTGGAGCAGGGAGTTTGCAAACTCAAGTAAGAGTGTCAAAATAATTAGCATATGCTTTTAAAGGTAATTAGGGATCTTTAAATGGGAAGTTACAGTAATTGGTTGACATTTAAGTTCTGTATTATAAAGAAGGGTCTTACAAAGTGAGGAATAATCATAGATTGGTTATTATAATATATTTGTCTGTATCTAATGGGATATTTCTTATTTCTATTGGACTGAAGCTAACTTATTCTTAATTGTTATTTAATTACAACTTTTGTAGATTACATTCCACTTTTTCAGAAAGCTCCACTTTTATTTTTAGCAATTAGAAAGTCCCTATCATTTCCTAAAAAAACAGGTCACTCCTAACAATTTCAATGTAGGCAGCCTATTTATTTTACTTAACATTAATTAAAACTGAGGGGTTTTATATTTCAGTAACTATAGAGATAGTAAGTGAAAATCTCTATATTAACTGCTGAAATTCCATCCTCCTTCTCCTGTATGACTTTTCCCAAAAACAAGTAGGTAAATTCATATTCTTCAAATAGGAATTTGGGAAAGCTCCCCCTGCAATAACAGTTTCAACAGAAGAATGTATTCATATTGTCAGTTAATGATCACGTGCCCTTATCCCCCACAAACTCAGTGTCTACTACCTGTGATCATTTTAGCCCTCTATTCAACAAGAATCAGCCACGCAAATGAAATTTCATCCTCTTTCCCATTTCTTCCACTTAAATATTATAAATATTCAAGGAAAACCAAAATTAATTTTGAAAATTAAGAATACAAGAATATGTAAAATGTACTCAGAAAAAAAAGTAGAAAAAATAAAGGCAACAAAATGATCAGGAGAAAACTTATATATATAGAATTATATAATGACTTCTAAATAATAAGAGAGTACTGCATACATTAAGCAAACAGACTATGTCATTTTAAAAAAAAGATAAAAATCAGAGAAAAACCAATGACAATTTTAGAGGAAGAAAATGTAAATGAAAATAGAAATGTTGGAAGATAAAATTGAGAAACTCTTCTGTAGTGTAAAATGTGTAAAGATTAAAATTAGGAGAAAAAAGTAAGCCAGTTAATAACATGACATGGCAGAAACTACTATCTATACCCTTCAGTAACAGAAGCACAAAATTTTAGCTGGATACAGTGGGTAAGCTACAAAATGAATCCTGTATTTTTGAGATATCCTTTTAGTTAAATAAATAAAGTTCTAGATGGTGTAAGTATTATATGATAGGTGGTTTCTGGGATATTTCCTCAAATGGAATTAATGCATCATTCCTTAAGAATTCCTCTTTTTTCCCAAAGCAGAAATCTATATATGATGACTGAAATTCAAGAAGCAATGTTGTTCCATGAAACAAACAAACAAACAAAAAACATAGAAAACAGATGAATAGTAAATCCTACCTCCATAAAAACAGAGAGTGCTATACTGTTGAAAGAAAGCTATAGAATAATCTCCAGACTGTATTATATAGTGAATTTGGTGGTGGATGAGGATTGTGGTTAATAGTACAAATACAAGAATGTTCTTCTATGAACTAGAACACATGTACCTCACTATTACATGGTATTAAGAATATGGTGATACATGGGAAAATACAGTTAAAATAACTTATGGACTGTAGTTAACATCAATATTGTAATATTCTTAGATCTATAACAAAGAAGATATTATATCAATAGTAAGAGACAATAATAGGGAGCAAGAGGTTTTTTCTATTAGAGTAAGGAAAATGTTCTAAAATTGACTGAGGTGATGACAGTGTAACTTGGTGACAAAGCTGAGATTGACTAGTGTACACTTTGGATGGAGTATACAACGCATGGAACTATATAACACAATGAATACAATGAACTATGTGCTAGATGATGGACTTTGGTTAACAGTACAAATATAAGAGCATCCTTTCTTGAACTATGATATTGCAATACTAATACATGGTGTTAATAATAGGGTTACTTGTGGAAAAAGTACACTAAATGTAAGCTTTGGACTATAGTTAGCAGTAATATTTTAATGACATTCTTTCATAATTTGTAACAAAAGTCCCACAACAATACAAAGTGTTGATGGTAGGGTGATGTATGGGAATTCTGCATTTATGCCTGATTGTTTGTACATTAACAACTCCTTATAAAAAGAAAACTACCCATTTTTAAACCATTGATATTTTCAGCCAAATTAACATAAACTGATTTGAATGATTTACCTTGAAAATCAAGTATCCAAATAAATATAGCCATAGGAAGATAAAACAGAGAAATTAGAGAGGTAATAATTATTTTAAAAACACTACACAAAAAGAAACAAGAATTAATGGGCATAAGTTACCAAACTGAAAATTCCCAACATAACATGTGTGTTTATATACCACCAAAAGCAATTTATCATAAAATAATGGAAAACTAGGAGATATAGATTATCAATTAAGGTCTCAAAAATCAGGAGAGAAATAAAAAATAAAAAAAAAACCATGATGTAAGAATCACATTGAACTTTCCAACACTAAAACAAGAAGAAAATGCCCTCTAAATTTTGAGAGAAGTTGACTTTCAAACTGTAATTTGAAACATATCCATAATATCAGTTAAGTGTGAGATAATTTTTAAGGATATTTTTAGACATATACAGACTGAGAAAAGTAATTTCCAAAGAACCATTTCTCAAAATTAGAGGAGAACATGTTCTGTCAAAATGAGTGAAATAAAACAGAAAGTAGAGGCATGGGTCCAGAGAACCGGTGAGGCAATAAAGGAAGGAATCACAAAAATTTCCAAGATGATGTAGGAACAAGATTCCAAGGCTGCCATCAAGGTGGCAGGCCTATAAATTATATAAATCAGAAGGATCTAAGACTCTTGGAAACATGTCTCAAAAATTAAAAAAAAAAAAAAAAGAAAGAAAAGCATAGAATAGGATAGACTAATCTAACTTGTGTGTATTTTTTTTTTCATTGCTGTCAGAATTTTGGGAGATAAATTAGTTATAGCTTTAAAAAAATGAAACCATCTGAAGTCATACAAGAAAAAATGCCAGCATAGCACTTGAAGATAGTGGATGAAGTCACATGTTACATGACACCACAATACCACAAGTTGAATACACAAAGCAGGATCTGCTGTGGAAACTTTCAAAAACAGAGTATCAGTGGGTTGAGTAACTTGATCTCAAAGCTCTCCTCATTCAACAAAGAAGTATGATTTAATGAGGGCACAACTCAACACATTGGATTATACTCCAAGGCAGTAAACTTGACATCTCCTACTTTACCATTTTGAAGGACAAACATGAGAATGGCTTTATATACAATGAAGATTAAGATTTAATTAAGGAAGTAAATTTTTGTTACTACCATCTCCTCAGGCGCACTGTATCCTTTCACAGATCATATTTCCTGAGAGAGAGATGCCATAGAGTGCTCCAGGAGATAAGCAACAGTTTTGTTTTTGTTTTGTTTTGTTTTGTTTTCATCTCAGTCCACCTTCCCTTCTTCCTGGGTTCCCCAAATGAGCATAAATCAATGTGGTTTTTTGTAATGGTTGATCACATTGGTAGAAACTCTGTATAAAGTGGGAAACCAAGAAGATGGCATTGAAGTAGGTAGGCAGGGCTCACCTCTCATAAAAACAATGCAGGATGGGCAAAAAGCTGACCAAGGGAGCTGCTTTGGGGAGTTGTAGATCAGGAGAGCACTGCACAACCTCAAGGAGGGTGAAGGATAGAGAGAAGTCAAAATGAAAACTATGAATTACTAACCACTGAAACTGGGAATGGCACCCATCCCCTAGCTCACTGCACCTAACCGAGAGAGGTATGGACATCTTCCTCCCTAGGAATAAGGAGGGTGTGATGGAGGGTGGACAGTGGTTTCTCTTCTGAGAATTTGGCCAACAGAGCTCACTTTGAATCTTGATTCTGGCCATACCAGAATCACAGGCAAGTGTAGGTTGAGACAGCTATATGGAAAGAACCACCAATGATTGCCATCTGCTGACTGGCCAGGAAACTGCAAGGAGAAAAACTGCTTTTAGCAATCTCTTGTCTCAAACCCCTTGAAGAAGACTTGTGTACCATGAATGAGTCATTGGCCCTGTTTTGGTAACTTAAGATTGGCAATTTTAAAGAATTAGAATAAGTTGAACCAGAACTCAAAAAAGAGCTGTGAAACAAAACCACTAGGCAAGTGAGAGAAATTAACTGTCAGACTAAATTCACCAACTTATTCAGATGACCAGACTTCAGCAAAAAATTACAAACCATACTAAGAAACAGGAAGAGATGGCCCACGGAAAGGAAGAAACTAAAAATCCTGATGAGACACAAGATATAAAACAACTAATCAATGAAAAAATCACACAAATCTCCTAAATCAATTCAAAGAGTTGAAGGAAAACAAGACTAAAAAGATAAAAGATATAAAGAAGACACTGAGTGGGCATAAAGAACAATTTGGAAGCCTGCAAAGGAAAGTAACAAGTTTCTGGGAATGAAAGACACAATAGAGGAAATTAAAAATACATTAGAGGTATATAACAGCAGATTTGAATTGATGGAAGACAAAATTAGTAACTTGGAGGACCATATATTTGAACTTGAAAAGATAGGAGAAAAGAAAGAGTAAAGGATGGAAAAACTGGGTCTCAGGATGTTGTGTGACAATGTGAGACCTACAAACATACGCAATATCATTGTCCCAGAAGGGGAAGACAACAGAAAATGGGCAGAAAGTATCTTTGAGGAAATAATGACCAAAAACTTCTCAGCCTTTGTGAAAGACATAAATATCAATATCCAAGAAGGACAACACACTGTAAACAGAACAAATCCAAAAAGACCTATTCTGAGCACCCTACTCTTCAGAATGATAAATACCAGAAATAAAGAAAGTGTTCTGAAAGCAGCAAGAGAAAAGCATTGCATCACATACAAGGGAATCTCAATAAGAGTTCCAGTCTCTAATCAGAAACCATGAAGGCAAGAAAATGGTATGATGTATTTAGGGTAATGAAAGAGAAAAGCTGCCAACCAAGAATTCTGTATCTGGCAAAACTGTCCTTCAAAAATGAGGGTGAGTTTAAAGTCTTCACAGACAAACAAAAACTCAGAGAGTGTGTTACAAAAAGACCAGATTTACAAGAGAAACTAAAGAGAGTGTTATAGCTTGAAAGGAAAAAAACAAGGGTGTGAAGCTTGGAATAAAGTGTAGAAATGAAGATTATTAGTGAGGGTGTTTTAAAGGGTTAAAAGACAGACAATAGTAAGATATAGCAATGGAAAGCCAAAGGATAAAATTGTCAAAGAAAGCAATGGCTTTTCATTAATAACATTGAATATTAATGGATTGAATTCCCCAATCAAAAGGCCTAGACTGACAGAGTGGATAAAATATATGAGCCATCTATATGCTGTCTGCAAGAGACTCACCTCAAAGGTAAGGACACAATCAGATTGAAAGTGAAAGGTTGGAAAAAATATTCCTTGCAAACAGTAATCAGAAAAGATCTGGATTAGCAATACTAATAATGGATGAAATAGATTTTAAATGAAACACTCTTATAAAAGATGAAGAACATCATTGTATATTAATAAAAGGAACAGTTCCCCATGAATAAATACCTTCAGTAAATATTTGTACTCATAACTGAGATGCCCTAAAATACATGAGGCACACATTGGCAAAACTAAAGGGAGAAACAGATATCTACACAATACACCACTCTCAGCATTGGATAGAATATCTAGATAGAAGATAAACAAAGAAACAAAGAGCTTGAGTAATATGATAAATGAAATAGACTTAACAGACATTTATAGAGCATTATATCCCAAAAAAGCAGGATATACATTGGTTTCAAGTGCTTCTCCCAGGTATGCTAGAGTGGTTTAACACAACATACTCAATTAATGTTATAAACTACATTAATAAATTGAAGAATAAAAATCAGATGATCCTCTCGATTCATGCAGACAAGGCATTTGACAAAATATAGCATCCTTTTTTAACAAAAACACTCCAAAAGACTAAAATAGAAAGATGCTTTCTAAACAGGCAAAACTGCATATATGAAAAACCTACAGCTAGGACTGTACTCAATTTTGAAAGACTGAATGCTTTTCTGCTGAGATGGCAACAGGAAAGGGATGCCCACTTTCACCCTGCTATTCAATATTGGGCTAGAAGTTCTAACTAGAGCAATTAGGCTAGATAAAGAAATTAAAGGAATCCAAATAGAAAAGGGAGAAACAAAACTTTCAACATTTGCTGATGATATGCTACTGTATCTAGAAAATCCTGAAAAATCTACAACAAAGCCATTGGAACTAATAGAGGAGTACAGCAAAGTGGCAGGATACAAGATTAATACACAAAAGTCAGTAGTGTTTCTATACAGTACTGATGAGCAATCTGAGGAGAAAGTCAGAAAAAAAAATCCATTTATATTAGTGATTAAAATAATAAAATATTTAGTTATAAACTCAACCAAGGACATAAAGGTTGTTAAAAGAAACCAAAGAGACCTAAATAAATAGGACGACATTCTGTTTTCATGGATTGGAAGAATAAATATCCTTAAGATGTCAATTCTACCCCAAGTGATATACAGATTCAATGCAATCCCAGTCAAAATCCCAACAACCTTTTTGTAGAAATGGAAAAGCCAGCTATCAAATTTATTTGTAAGGGTAAGGGGACCTGAATCACCAAAACTATCTTTAAAAAGAAAAAGGTAGTTGGAGGACCATCACTTCCTGACTTCAAACATAGTACTTAGCTACAGTAGTAAAAATAGCTCTGTATACCAGCATAAAGCTGGACAGATTGACTAATGGAATCAAATTGAGAACTCAGAAATAGACTCTCACATCTACATTCAAGTAATCTTTGACAAGGTTGTCAAGCTTATCCAGCTGGGCCAAAATAGTCTATTCAACAAATGGTGCTGGGAGAACTAGATTTCCATATCCAAAAGAAAGAAAGAGGACTCCTAGCTCATACCTTATACAAAAATTAGCTAAAAATGGATCAAGAACTTAAATATAAAAGCTACAACCTAGAAGAAAATGTAGGCAAACATCTTCAATATATTGTGGTAGGTGGTAGTTTCTTAAACTTTACACCCAAAGCATGAGCAATGAAAGAAAAAATAGATAAATGATATCACCTCAAAATTAAATACTTTTGTTCTTCAAAAGACTTTGCCAAGAAACTAAAAAAGCAGCCCACTCACTGGGAGAAAGTATTTGGAAACCACATACCCGATAAGAGTTTGATAACCATGTTATAGGAAAAGATCATACAATTCAATGATAAAAAGACAAGCAGCACAATTTAAAAAAAATGTTAAAAGACTTGAATATTTTTCCAAAGAGGAAATACAAATGGCCCAAAAGCACATGAAAAAATGCTCAACATGACTATTTACTAGGGAAATGCAGATCAAAACTACAATGAGATACCATTTCACACCTTATAGAATGGCCATTTTAAAAAAAACAGAAAGCTGCAAGTGCTGGGGAGGATGTGTAGAAATAGCAACAGCCTTTCACTATTGCTGGGAAGGTGGAATGATGCAGCATCTGTGGAGAACAGTTTGACAGTACCTCAAGAAGCCGAACATAGAACTTCCATATGATTCAGCAATCTTTTTACTAGGAATATATTCAGAAAAACTGAAAGGAAAGATGCAACTGACATTTGCACAATTTTGTTCATAGCAGCATTATTCAAAATTGTTAAAATATGGAAGCAGCCCAAGTGTCCATCAACCAATAAATGGATAAACTCAATGTGGTATGTATGTACATGCAGTGCAATACTATTCAGCTGTAAGAAGAAATGAAACTGGAATGCATATGATAACATGGATGAACCTTAGGGATTATACTGAGTAAAATAAGCCAGGCACAAAAGGACAAACATTGTATGTTCTCACAAATATAAACCAAATATGATGAGTAATTTCACAGAGGTAAATTCTAGATTATAGGTTACTAGGAGATGGAATATGGGTTGAGAATGGAAGCTGATGTTTAATGTATGTAGAAATTTTAATAAGGTTTTTTGGAAATGTGTGGAAGTAAACAGAGTTCAAGGTAACACATAGTGAATATAAGTAACACTGCTGATTTATAAATGGACTGTGACTGAAAGGAATAGTCTGTGGACATAAATGTCAATTGAAAGGAAGCTAGAGGGGAATCTAGGTACTATATAACATAGTGATTTTGGTGGTGGGTGAAGTTTGTGATTAATAGTATAAATACAAGAATATGCTTCTTTTACAAAGTGTTAAGAATATGGCTATACATGGGAAAATTACAACTGATGTAACTTATGACCAATAGTTACCAGTAATGTTGTAATATCTTTGCAACAATGGCAAGGAAGATATTATATCAATTCTAAGGGTCATCTATAAGAACTGTAAGGGAGTATGGGATTTCCTTTTGGAATAATGACTGTTCTAAAATTGAGGTGATGACAGCACACCTTGTGGAAATACACCAAATGTAAGATATGGGTTATAGTTCCTAGTCATATTTTGATGATACTTTTTCATAGTTTGTAACAAATGTTTCACAACAATGCAAGGTATTAGTGATGGGGTGATGCATGGGAGCCCTGTATGATGATATGCATGTTTGTATTTTAAGTTCAAAACTTTTACTATATACTTATTGTTTATGTATGTTTATGTATGAATTATACACTTCAGTAAAATTTTATTAAAAAAAAAAAAGGGAAATCAGAATAATTGTGTAAAGCCCATCACAAAGTAGCTTAGTGACCCCTGGAGAAATCCAGCAGTGGTGTCTAGACATTAAGGAGCATATCCCAATTGTTATTTTAATGAATGACACAGGACTATATGGTTTGGTTCTACAGTAGTTGCTTTGACTGCTGAACTTGGCCTGAGTTGTTGACCAGGAAGAAGCAAGAGATGTTGACCAAAACTCATTAACATAAAACAATGTTTCAAAATTTTGAACAATATAATTTGCCAAAATTTTTTCTCTACTGAGTGGGTTGTACTTGTTTATTTTTATTGCTTTTAAATCCAGCAATTGTGAAACATTTTTCAAGGGCATATAAAAGTTTAAACTCCAGAATACTGTAACTAACACTAACTGAAGAACAAATTTAACACTGCATGTGAAAATTCCTTAGATAAATTATATTATCTGAATTGGTGCTCAATATATGATCAATATGGTATCATTGTTATGCATTTCACAGTCAAATCAAGGGAAAATGTTTAGAAACAAATGGAAAGAGGTGAACATAAATCTTGATTGAATGAAAATCTCATAGATACTTTTAGATACAAAAAAGAAAGCTCCTTTCATTGTAATTTTTAAAAACAGTAATCTAAACAAAGCTCTTAATCTATTAAACATTTTATTTCACCACAGCACTTGCCTTATAATTTCATGAAATCACTTCATATAATGATGATTTGGTGATATATTTTAAAAATAATTTATTGATTGTCTGATTCTGAAAGATGCTATTTTTATTTTCCTCTCCAAGAAAAGGCTCCCTTCACTTTCACAACTCCATCTCCATAATCCTCATTTATTCATCCATTTGCTATCCATTCATTGCTAATCTATTAATTGATTAAATTTTAATAGATAGTGTGAAGAATGCTCAGAGAAATGAATACTTATTTTTGTTTCTACCAAGACATTTTACTGCATTTATGCTGTGTTCCAGTCACTTTATTAGACACAAGTGACATGATGAATATGAGAATATCCTCTTTGCCCTTGAAGCCTTCATGATATAGTTGATGTGACACATATTTATATAACTTATTAAAGCAACATAACAAGCACGATAATAAAGAACAATATATCTTGGAAGTAGAGAGAATTAATTGCTTATTTCCAGAAGACATGGCATTTGAACAGAGTCTAGGTATTAAAAAGTCCATATATAAAGTATAAGATGCATGAAAGGGAAATATGTTTTGAATATTGAAAAGGTTTTAGATATCACATGTTAACACTGTTTATGTCCAGTAAAGTTTCCAGTGTTTACAGAGCTATCCTCATTTGTCAAATAGGGAATAAAACAACAAAGGAATTAACAATAACTTTAAGTCATTTAATAGGAAAAGTCACATTTATATTGGACACATAAGTATGGACAGCTATCTTGTCTTTAATTCATTCAATAAATATAATATAACATCAAATAATAATTTTTTCAGAGTAAGATAAAATAGAAAATAAAGATTTCTCTTGTATTATGTGGATGCAAAAAAGGCAAAAAAGAAAAAATAGCAATGTAACTGAACCACAATCTTAAACTTGACTTTATTTTCTTGGGTGTCAACAAACAGGATCCAATAGGTCTGTGAATCTATCCTTAGATTATTTCCCCTGTTTTGGAATCTATAGTTGGAATTTGTACTTTCAATCACTTTCAGAGTGATTGAAAGTGAATGTTAGCTTTCTGAATCATGGAGATTTTTTTATTATGGTAGGAAAAGCCAATTGGATACCATCCAAACTTTGTTCTTCAACATATTAAAAAATAGCACTATAGAGAAGCCTATGTGGCTCAAGCGATTGGGCACCCATCTACCATGTGGGAGACCCGAGTTTGGTTCCCGGGGCCTCCTGGTAAGGGCAAGCTGGCCCGCACCCATGGAGAGCTGATGGACTGCACCTGTGCCAGTGGAGAGCTGACAGCCTGTGCCCATGGAGAGCTGGTGCAGCAAGATGACACAACAAAGGGAGACAAACAGACACAGAACGCAGGAAATGGACACAGAGAGCAGACAGCGAACACAAGCAGCAAGGGGAGGGGGATAAATAAATAAATAAATAAAATCTTTTTAAAAAATGAAATCCTTGTTTAAAAAAATAGCACTATTTCCATGGAAGAATCAGAGTTATTACAATACTCATCATTGACATGTTCACCTGTTAACCTCCCCTACTTAACTCTCCTAGGCAGAAAACAGATAAGTCTTGGAGAATAATGAGTTATTGTAGCCTCTTCATGTGGTGACTCTAATTTCAGGTAGTCCTTCATGTACTGTCTCCTTACTGGAGTGAATCAAGATAGGCCCTGCATCAATTATATAATCATTGATCATGTGTTTGCTTTGTTTATTTTGTCTATCTCTATATTAACAACAGAGAACACATGATATTTTGCGTAGTAGAGACAGAAACACTTAGCTAACCTTGCAACAGAATATTAGTGACTCTATGTCTGCCACCAGAAGTTCCTTGGTCGTGTCACCATTACCCACATCCACTATACTGATGTAATTATTCTGCTATGACCTAGGAAGCAGGATGTAGCAGTCACTCTACTTATCTTAATAAGACAAAATCTTGCTATTATAGTGCCTCAGTACTCTGAATTTTCTGAGGTTCCAGTGTCTATTAGTCAGCCAAAGGGTTCCTGATGCAAAGTACCTGAACTCCTTTATCTTTTATAAAGGGTATTTATTTGGGGTAGATGATTACCATTACCAAGCCCTAAAGAGTCCAACTCAAGGTACCATACTTTTTCACCCAAAGTCTGTTGCCCCATGTTGACAAAAGATGGCAGAGGATGTCTGTGAGAGTTCAGCCTTCCTTCTTCCTTTTAAGGCTTTGTGGTCCCAACTTCTTCCGATCTCTGCTGTAGGCTGGCATAAGGTTGTTTTTCTCCCCGGGGCTCATTTCTTTCAAGTCTCAGCTGCTCTGTTCTCTCTACAAGGTCAACTGTAGACTATCAGGCTCATCTCTCTATCTGGGTCTATGTCTATGGAGCACTCTCTTTTCCTTTGTTTCTGCTTCTGTGTGTCTACTTCCACGTGAGAAGTCTGTTTTATCAACCCAAAGGGTCTGGGACTTTACACTGAGTTGCAGTCTAATGATGTGGTTGGATCAGAGCCCTGATCGTAACATAGTCAGACATCTCAGCTGAGTCAAATACAATCAAAGGGTTATCACGCCAGAGGAACTGACCAGTTTACAAACATAATCTATATTTCTTTTTAGAATTCATAATAATATCAAATGCTACACAGTGATTTCAGACTTTTCAGTTTCTTCTTCAAGTTGAAAGGCATGTTTGTTCTACCTTTCACTCCTACTGCTAAAAGGAGACACCCTATATTGACATCTTTGGATTTTGGAGAAAACATACTATTTTAGTTTCCTAGCTTCTCAAGCAAATACAATACAATGGATTGGATGAAAAAATGGGAATTTATTAGCTTATTGTTTTGAGGCTAAAAGAAAGTCCAAATCAAAGTGTCATCAAGGCGATGCTTTCTTCCAGAAGACCGGCATTCTGGGACTGGCTGCTAAGGACCCTTGACTCCTCTGTCACATGGCAAGGCATATGGTGGCCTCTCCTGGCTTCTCCCTTCTTTTCCATGTTCTGTTGGTTTCAGTTTCTAACTTCTCCTTCTGTGGCTTTTTTCCCACCATCTGTCTGAATTTCACTCCTCTTATAAAGGATTCTAGTAATAGGATTAAGACACATCCTGATTGAGGTGGCCCACACATTCTTAAGTGTTATAACCTCATCAAAAGGTCCTCCTTAAAATCACACCAAAAGGAATGTATTAGATTTAAAGACATGATTTTCTGGGGTACATACTGCTTCAAACCACCACACATACCGTATTTAAGAGTATTACTTCTTCCATTTAAAAGTGGCCTGAAAAGATGTCGCATATAAGAATGAAGAAGAATAAGAGAAGACCTCTAGTTGGCATAGTACAGTTTAAGCAGGTCTTCCTGATTCCCCTTGTGACCTGAATATAATGGAGAGCAAAGTTTATTTGGTAGATTCAAGGTAATGTATAGAATTTGTGAAAAGCCTATATAGGAAAATCAGAGTTGAGGGCTCTAAGTTTGGAGCACATTCTCTCTTTGTAAATTAATGATTTTTTCATTTGACAAATCCTTTTTAGGTTGCTTATTGTTCCCTGAAGAAAGTGTAAACCTGAATGTAGGAAACTAATTGACCATGTGAGTTAAGGTGCCCCTCATGAATTAGGTATTATTATCCATCAAGTCATAATTTTAGAGTAGTCAGAAGTACTCAAACCTGCTGGCAACCCACACTCCCAATGCACCTACACCTGCTACACTGCCATTCTTCTTTGAACATGCACCAACACACGCACACAGAGTTTCAGATATATCCCCTAGGATCAGATGACAATGGAGGAATAATATTAAGCCATAATGCTAGGTAGATTAGGAGAAAATTCTGATGACAACCATGGGAGAACTGTTGCAGCAGATCTGTAAGTAACTGAGAAAGACAAAAAGCAAGGAAACTTCTCCCAGAAGTAGAAATTTAAGTTTTTTCTTTTATATTTTCTCTTGGTTGAAAGAAGAGATATCCTTATGGGTCTAAAAAATCCTATGCAGTACCAAATATTTGGATTGGAAGGGAAAACATTGGAAACTGTTTGACATGAAGGTGTGGGGATTAGGTAATAAGAGGAAACTTGGGGAGGGCAAGGAATGAAGCTGTGCCGATTTTAATGCACTGCAGAGGTCCTGATATATGCAGACAACTTCAAAGGCATGGACTTCATTTTGCCAGGGCTGATCTGGATGTGCACAGTGGCCTATTACTGATATTAAGTCCTAATTCCCCAATGGATTCAGCATGTCTACTGGTTGCAAGTTCATTTCACTAGACTGCTTTCATGAAGGAAAGGTCAGTGAATTTAAATTATTTGCATAAACTTCTCATTCTTTTATACTTTCAATTGCAGCAATGTTTCTTCCAGTAATATTATCTGAATAAATAATTAATATGGTATTCATCATCATGGTATCCCACAAAAATTTAATTTTATTAATTAACTCACTTTATAAGAATAGAAATAAGGCAAATTTAAGAAGCTCATAAAATTCACTGATTTAATATAGCCTTCTTTATCCAGTGACAGCTGTTTTCAGTAAATGTGAAGGGAAACAGCTCTTACATTTTATGTTACATTTGCATTTCTTTCACCATTTTCTATATTATTGTTTCTTAGACATTTTTCTTGTCTTCTAACAATTCCTCTTATTTTCAGGACTAGTTCTGTAGAGTTTTGCTGAATCTTAGATTCCTTCTTTCTCCACTTTCATAAACTGTTAAAATGTAAGGATAAATAATGTGAAATTGCATCATGAAAACTCAAATATTCAGCATGTGGTTGACTCTCTGACAATAAGGAATATGTTTTTAATTCATTTTCTTTTTGCCTATAAAAAAATATTTTTTGAGTTACTACATTAGAAAATTTTATATTGTTATTTAACTTATTGAAATGAAAATAAATAGCATTTTAATAATTGCTATTCATGAATTATCAAGACAAAAGTATATTAATAAACAGAGAGAAGGGTTGTTTTTTAAAATTTTAGGAATTCACAAATTATATTTTACTTTATCCTTTTATAAGTCTACTTTCCTTCCCATTAATTATACTCACTTATCCTGCTGTACATTCTTTGGAGAAATATCCACAGTAATATAGGGAAACAATTAAAAAAACATGTATATTAAGTAATCACAATAAATCCAAAGCGAGTGTATAGTTATCTTCTTGATTCAAGAGTCTATTCCATTAAGATTTGCACTGGTTAAAAATAAAAAAAATCTGCCAGGCAAGTATTTTTGTTGTAAAAATGTCTTTAGTAAGATGTTTATCTAATACATAAGAATTTGATTTATCTTACATATTTTAATTTGCTGCTAATTCAATTTGTTAATCCTTTCAGAAAACCACATATTTTACATCTCTTATCATCTGGCCTAGGCTACATATTACAGTTATAATTCATGTAGCTCTTGAAGATTATATGGATATAGTAGAAATTGGATTTAGACTTAGTTTGTGTAGGTAGCAGGGAAACTGTGATAGAAAGGACAGAGGAAATTGTTTCCATAAGAGGAAATTGTTTCCATAAAAGGAAATGAAAAATATTAAAGTCCGGAATAATCAGAAAATGGGTCAAGAGAATCTCTTCATTTTACCTAAGAAAATAATTGTGTTGTGATCAATTATTTTTCTTTACATGTTAAAGAAAGAATTTCTGATTCTTTTATTCATATGTATATAATATGTATGCATATATAATATATATGAGCATTTATATACATATGCACATATGTAATTATTATATATGTGGATATATATGTGTAGGTATAAGTATTTTATATATACATATATACATATAATATGCTTGCTATTTAATGTATAGTCCCTCAAAGTGTTCCTTAGTATACCTTCTAAATAACAGTTCACCCTGCTTTATTTTATAGAAGGAAAAAAAAAAAGCAGTAACATTGCTGTAGTTTCCCAGCTGCCAAAACAAATAGCATCCAATGGGTTGGCTTAACAACAGGAATTTATTGGCTCACAGTTTCAGAGACTTCCTCGCGGGGTTGATATCTTCTGGCTGGCCAACAATCTTTGGGGTCCCTTGGCTTTTCCATCACACAGCAATGCAAATTGCAGTGTCTTCTTTCTCGTCTTAGTTCTGTTGGTTGCTAGCTTCTGACTGCTAACCTTGCCCTCTCTTCCTTTGTCCAATTTCCTTTGCTTAGAAGAACTCCAATAATATGGATGAAAGCTCAACCTTATTCACTTAGGCCATCCCTTAACTGAAATATCATCTTCAGGAGATCCTTTTTATAATGGGCACATTCCATAGTATGAAGGGTTGGGACCTGAATATGTCTTTTGTGGGGCACCCGATTTAACCTCCAACAACCATCATTTCAGGGTCTGAACTGAGTGAGGACGTTTGAGATCCAAAAGATGATTGTAAGTATGTGTGAAAATCCCATGTACCTATTTCATATATATATTTATGTTTATTCACAAATAAACCTGTTTAATATTTTTACAAAAGCTTAGAATGAGTTACTTCAATAATATTTTCTATGAATGATCCCCAGTTGGTGATCTCATCAGAAGGGCACAAACAGAAGTTAATCATCAGTTTTCATCTAATGCATTGATACTAAAATATTGATTAGGTTTCTGTAACATAAACAGAGTATATGCTGAAACAAGTGAGTTAAAGTAATTTCTCTAGCTCATAAAAACCTCTTATATACCCTTAAATATCTATCAAGAAGTAGACACTATGATTATCTTAAATGCATTTTTGTGGATATCAAAATTTTGAAGTAGGATCTGAAACTCATACACTGTTGTGTCATGGAATACAAATGTTGAGGGGGATTATTGTCATCCTTATATCTCATAATATATAATTCATATTGTCTAGTTCCTTGACTTTAGATTCTCCCTGAGCACCATCTTAACAAAGAGGTATCATAACCTTGGATATCTGTTACTCTTTCTCATTCTTTCCTTTTATAGATGTACAAAATGTGTGTAACCCTAAATGATCTATTTTCCCTTTGGCCTATTATTTTTTAATTTCTAGAGATGGAAACAATATAAATTATCTTGTGATACTTTTATTTAACTCAATGTTATGATATTGTGATTCATTCATATTGATGAATGCATTTCTTTTCACTGCTGTAAAACTTCTATTTTTATTAAAATAGTACAATTTATTTACTGGTTCTGTTGATGAACATTTGGATTTTTTCCATATTTTTGCTATTGTGTATAGCTGTAGTATATATATATTCTAGTATATTTGTGCATATGTGTCTTTGGGAGCAATGCAATTAGGGGGCAAACTGCAGATTTTTACCAATAAATGCCAATAAATTGTGCAAATTTATTACAATCTCTAATGAATGAAATTGTTCCACACTTTCACCGCTTGAGTTTTAATATTTTATTTTCTGATTTTTCTGAAATAATATCTCATTTTAGTTCTAATCAGCATTTTCATATTCTTTACCAAATTTGATCACTATTTCACATATATACGGTCATTCATAATTTTATTCATGTGACATGTCTGTTGATTGTCATATCTCATGCTTATTTTTCTATTGGGTTGATGGTCATCTCCTTATGGATTCTTAATGTATTATATATTCTGAATACTAAAAATTTTTCTTCTATGTGTTATGAATAGTTTAGTTTAACTCTTTGGTTCTGAAGAGCACTGAGTTTAAGAGCTTCCTGAGGTTTTGGGGTTCATAACTCCTCTTTTTCTGCTAAAGAGATGTCTCTAGTTTGGATTCTGGAAAATTCTTTTCCTTATTTTCAAGCGAGGGCTATCATTTTAGTGTGCTTGAAATGAACAGAAGGGAGGCCTTCAGCATGTACTCAATACATCATCTTAAAATTAAATCCATCACAAACTTTTTTATTTCAGTATATATAAACCTAATTAAAATTTGGTTATACTTATTGAATAAAATCAAACGTAATTTAACATTTGAGTAATCACAATGTTTATAAGGCAAGCCTTATATTACCTTTGCAGTAATAAATCAATATTTTCTTTTAATGTATTTTCTCCAAATATGGTGTGAGCCTTAAAGAAACAATGTTTTGCTAGTTTTACAGTCATATATATTTTTGCTTAAAAATTGTATTATCTGGCTTCCTACACTATTTAGCCTTCATTTTTCAATTTCTTCAATCAATATTTATTGAACTAAGTCTTTAGATTGTATCAAAATATCAAAATTCCCCACAAAAACAGATTTCTGGCTCCTGGATAAAATTAGATACTATGCTATATTATAATACTATAATAAGAACAATGCAAGCATATTCAAAATTTATTTTGAGCCAGATGACACCATGAAATTGAAAAAATAGTATATTATCATATGAATTTTCTTAAGGAAAATAATACATATTTTGATATGTACATTAAGTGTTTTTTTTGTGTTCTGACTATAACAGCATTAACTAATTGGAAAGAACATTTAACACTTTGTTCAATCTTTTGCTACAGTTTTATTTTCTCAGAAGGAGCAAAATGGTTTCAATCAGTTAAATCCAATTATGCACTTTTTATATCCAATTCATCTTCAAAATAAAATCAGTATGTTAGAGGTATTATTACAACTAGATAGAGATTTCTCAGCTAGCAAAGGAAGCCAATTCTATCACCCAGGGTAAGAAATATCAAGCACCACTTTTAAGTTCTAGACCTGGACTCCTTCACATCAATTTGGCATGAGTTTGACCTTACATTTATACCTAAGCCATTTAAAATGAAAATCTCATCTCTTCTAGAAAGAGATATGAACACAGTGTGTGTATAATGTTAAAATTGAATATCATAAAGTGCAAAAATTGTTGTTTTTAAGAAATAGTTTGATAATGCATATGTATATTCTTTGTTAATTTGTCACTAAAATAATGAAACACTTTTACTGGCAGCTCATTTATATTTATTATTTTTTAATTAGAGAAGTTGTGGGTCTATAGAAAAAATCATACAGAATACAGAGCTACTCCACTATATTTGTTATTGAAATGTGGTAATCACATAACAGTTAAAGTTATTCCTTGCTCTTATAGATACTGCTAAATGAGAGAGCATATTTTGCATTTCTGAGCAATTTTTATCCTAAGAAGAAATAGATATATTTTAGAGTAAAGAAACAACTGCAAAAAAGAGAGAAAATATTCTAGGTAAAGGTCTATCTGAAAGATTTATACTTTGTGTATTAAACCAATATCTCTGAAGTCCCTCTTTGTAGCTCAAAGACAGTGACAAGAAATCTATTTATGACAGATCACCAAAGTCTATATATCACATTGACTCTCTAACAATAGAGGATATTATTACTCCTATTACTATTATCATTAAATGTCACAAATCTCTAAATGCTGGAATATGATCCCAGAACTGTGGTAAATGCCTCATCTCACACAACCCTGTCATATTAATCTCAAAACACTATGTGATAGATGACATTATTGCCTACATTTTACAGGTGAGGAAAATGAGGCTCTGAAAGATCCAATCATTTGCTCATGTCATATGGCTAATAAATGGTCCATATGGACCCAGTCTGACTCCAGAGACTGACCTCTTTACAGTGTAGAAATCAAAATTACAAGAGCAATAAAAATAGAATGGCTAGACTTTTTAGACATACAAACATGAAACTTGGTTAGTTATGGGAAGGTAGTTATGAAATAGACCTAAACCAGTCTAATCTACACTGATATATAGCACCGAAATGAACAGAATATCCTGGTGTTGACCTTTAAAAACTTACCGTCACAATGACTAGATAACGTAATTCTTACCTCTCTGTTCTCCAACCACAGGAAAATTCTTTGTCCACAGAACATTTTCACATGTGGTTCCCTCTGCAGACAAGACTCTCTCCCTTTCTTTGCCTGGCAATCCCAGTTATTCCTTTTTATTTAAGCTCAATAACCACCTCATCAGGGAAACCATAATTAGGTTAAACTCCCCATTTGCCACCTTTTACACTTGACCTCCGTCCTTCTTTGCTTTTTCTCCTTATCACTTATCACTCACTATATATCATTTGTATGTGACTTGCTGGCTTATTACTGACATCAGTCTAAAATATAAGTTTCTTAACTGGAAACAGGGGAATTTTTGCTAATTCAATATTTCATCTGCAGCATCTTAAATGTGCCTGTCAAATCGTCAAAGTTCAGTGTTTTTTGAATGTACCAATGAAAGGAATTGCTTCTCTGATATTTGAAACAAATGTCTATCTTTTTTGCTATACTGCACCCTCCATGAAGGAAAAGATCATATCTGTTTTTGGTCACTTACTTCAGTGACAGGAACATACTACATCTTCATTAAATATTTAAAGAAAGAATAAACAAATGTTCAGGCTCAGGACTAAGAACTTCACAAATCTATACATATCCTTTTTATGCCCCTCCCAAAGCTGATTCTCTATAATATAAATTAGCCACCAGAGTGAAAACAGAGAAATCAATAACAAGAACTTCCTCTATGCCAAGCATATATTATATGCTTCATTTATTTATGTTGTAAAAGAATTTTATAAGATGAGTAATATCATTGCCATCCCCCACATTCCCTTGTTCTATTTTATAGATGAAGAATCTAAGACCAGAGAGTTGAAGCATCTTTCTCAGGCTCCACCTCTAATATGAGGCTATCCCAGGATTCAAGTCAACATGCTTTGGGACCTAAGCCTGTGTTCTTAACCACCACACAGTGCTAGACTGAGTTGATGTGTGCTTCAAGTGCTAATGCACTGCATCTTGATTAACTCAGACTGAGAAACCCTTGACAGTCTGTTTCTTTTGTTTGCTCTGCCATGGTCTTTTAGATGTTAATATCCTATTTTAGCTCAGATTTTCTCCATGATTAACATAAAATTTCTAATTTTAAAGCCTTATTTTAAAATTTTTAAACATATTTTACAACCTTTTAAAATATGGAATTATTTTGTTACAATAACTAAATGCTGGATCTTTACACCAATATTAGCCATGATTTGAAATATGCGAACTTCTAGTGGTAATGGGTTACTCTCAAAAGTGTAAACAAATTAAAGTAGATTATATTTACCTAAAAGAGATATTGAAAGGAAATACAATTAGAATGGAGAACTCAGAGGGCAAGCTAATTCATGAAAGGACAGTGAACATTGTATTTAGGTGGTAGAAATAAATATATGTTTTGTGTGTGTAAATTCAAGATAAATTGAAAACATCTGCCATGATGCTTGAAGAAAAACAAACAAACAAATGCTCTCTGTGGAGAAAGAGAAAACAGGTAGCACTTTAGAATGGTTTTTATTTTTTAAACATAACCATGATAGGATACAGGAAACTGACCAAATAGATTTCAAGTTCCTAGGCAGGCTACCTTGTGCATCCTCCATTTCAGTCCCCTTAGCAATGGAGACATCTCAGGGTAGTTGCATTATAATTAAGACATACAACAATGAGTAGAAGAATTAGAGGATTATTATACCTGCTCCCTTAGCACCACAGAGGTGGAAGTTTAGGATTTAGCTTGAATGGGATTTTTGTGCAGACACAATGAGTTCATGAAAGGTGTAAGTTTTGGTATGAAATAAATCCTTGGACCATGGACAAAGAGCATATGTGTATGTGGATATATGTGCATAAGAGCTGTATGAAGGGAGCATTTCTACACCCAGCATGGCACCCATCCTCACTCCACCCCCACTAACTAGGTATATGCATATATATATATATATATATATATGGAATATTAATCAAATAACATTTTGTGGTGCAGTTAGTCATCTGTTGTAAGTTGTATAAATGTTTAGGTTAAGTACATATACTTTTTTACACAGTGTTTTTTTCTTCAAAACTAATGATCTGCTATATTTGTAGAATCTCATGTTATAAAACTATTTTTTTACATTAGAACTCTGACCTAAAATGACAAATGGGCAGGGCAAATAAAAAGGATTAAAATATTTTATAAGGAGCAACATTGTTTAGATCAACTGAGTAAGGGGTATTATTTTAATAACAATAATCAAAACAAGTGTCACTTTTAAGTACCCATATGGCAGATAATGTTTGAAGCATTTACATGCATAAGGTTTTCTCTAAATTTTACAACCAGTGAAAGCATGCACTATTACCCCCACTTTTCACAGATAGAAACTGAGAGTCAGGAACTTTATGGAACTTGCCAAGGAGCACCTGTTTATCAGTGGTTAACTCAGGCTAGGAATGCTTACCTCAAAAACCAAAAAAAAAAAAAAAAAAAAAAAAAGGCTGGAGCTGGAGCTGGGGATGACAAAGAATGAAAAACACGATCATTGCTCTGATTCTGCTTTAGGGGAGTTGCTATATCCATTTTTCTTTGTGGTCAGTCCATCTTCTGTGAGATTTTTCTTTCCAGTATGCATTATTGCCAAACAATCTCATAGGTTGAATGCAGAAGCTCAAACATGAGCTCTCACATGGCTCAGCCAACTCACCAAAGGAGATGACTCAGAAATTTGGAGTCTAAGATCTGTCTGGCAATAAAAGTTTTGTGCATATGAGTGTCCCAGTGCTGAGCAAGATCTGCTAGAGCTCTGAGAAACTGCTCATGGATTTCTATTAAGAATCCTGACTACATTTGTCATCCTGAATGACACTCAATGACAAAAGTGCAACAAAAAACTTCATTTAATTGCAAGTATTCTATTGCTTAGCACTTTGCACCTACCTGACTTTTAGAAAAGCAAAGAGGTTCATAAATTAAAGGATCATCAATCCAAAATACAACTAATGATCTCAATGGAAGTATATCCTTGATAATATAATGCAGTGAACAAATGAAATATTCAACCATATGGATCTTCATGTACTGAATTAATAAATATTTACTTGTTTTATGGATTGTTAAAGTATATAAGGAAGAAAATCTATATTGGATCCCTGGTTGGCACATTATGTCCTGAGTATCTATCATAGACAGTATATTTAATGTGTGAAATAGTTCAAGCCAAACAAGCATTTAGTGAGAAAAACTGTACCTGAGTTGAATGAAATATTAGCCATTTTAAAGAAAGTGTTAAAGTATTATTCATTTCAAATACATATCTATGTTTTCTTGATTGGACATGTTTATTTAATAAAAAAATTTAAAAATGTCCATAAAGTCACACATAACACAAAACAAAGCAGTGCAAAAATACATTTGGCATTTATATAAAGTTCTTTATTAAATACCAGTCCCAGAATGGAAAACAAAAAGAATGAATATCAATTAATCTTATTTGCTGAACATATATCTTAATTACTATATAATCCTCATAGAAAGTAGATTGTTAATATTTAACTGTTAGATATTGGTAATTGATATTAATTTGAAGGAAATACCTTGAATTTTTTGATAAAAGGTTATTAATATACCTAAAAATAAACATTGCTAACCATAATAACAGATGGTTAAATATTTCACCCGAGTGTCCAAAAGATTATTGTTTTACATGTCATCTTTCAAAGAGTTCATTCATTCTTTTATTTGATTTAAATTAATTTTTACTTAATCATTTGTGGAAACTGATGAAGTTTCATGATATTCATGCTAGACATTTATTTTGTGCACAAGACATTGACATTTTGCTGGTAATAATGGTGTTCACACAGGGGAGATAAAGATGTAGCTGTTTTCTCTGCTTTCAGAACTTGATATGTGATGATTTTAGTCAAGGCAAGAGAAAAGCTACACGGTAAGATAAAAGACATTATTTAGTTTCAAATGATATCAATTATTACCTTACCCACAAAAGATCTTAAGTAGGCAAAAACGTTTAAAAACTTTTGGGGGGCCAGTGGGCACCCTGGCCCTGGTTCCCCTAAGGGAAACTCAGCTTGCAGCTCACAGTGGCCTGCATGCCGCAGGACACAAGTTAAAATGTAGCAAACCTCCTCACAGGGAAACAATGTACAGATGTTATTGGAGACTGTAATTTTCTCCAAGCTGTACAGTTCCTTCCTACAATAACATCACCAGACCCCGTTTATATGCTTCATGGGATCCTAGCAGGAACTCTGTTATGAAAAATATTTGTTCTGAAACCCTGTAAATTGCCCCTCATTTTCCTGCCTCTTCGCGGAGCACTATCTTCCTTCCCTGGACCACCGCCACCAGAGACTCTCTCCCAATAAATAAAGCTTGTGTTTGACACTGTGCTGAGTGCCTCCTTTGGTCTTCCAGCTGCCCAGACCTGTTCCTTATAGGACCTGGTTTGAAACAAACTTGTAAAAGTTTTAATTTAGTGAGGCAAAGAAACTATGCTTCTTGCCTATATTACTTATAACAACATGTTTCAAAAATACAATACTAGATTAAGCTGTACCTCAGCTCTTCAGGTGATGAATTTGATGAGGTATTGTGATGAAATTTTTGTATTTTATAGCTTACTGTTAAAAAGTATTGATTGATTTAAGAACAAACTATCTTTTACTATTTTAGCTATATAGAAAATAGTGATAATAAATGTTAGAACAACTACACATTTAATTAATTAGTTGTTTTATTATATTTTTTTCTTTTGTATGCCTTGCAACAATCTAGTATCCAGAAACACTGTGATAAATAAGACACAATTCCTGTTTTTAAGAATTAGTCATCCTCATATTTTTATATCATAAACCTTTACTTGCTTTGCATTTGAAAATTAATAAAAGCCTTCTTAAACATATTTTATACTTTTTGTTTTGATTTTTTTTTATTTATAGAAGAGTTAAAAACTTAGTAAAGAGAGTTCCCATATACCCTTTACTCAGCTTCTCTTACATAACCAGAGTACATTTATCAAAACTAAAAAAGTCATAGCAGTACAATACTATTAACTGCAGACTTCACCAGTTTTTCCAATAATGTCCGTTTTTTGTTCCAGTATCCAATCCAGTATATCATATTGCTTTTAGTAGGTGTATCTCTTTAGTTTCCTCTGGTCTGTGACAGTTTATCAGTCTTTTCTTGCTTTTTCATGACCATGACCCCTTTAAAAGAATGTTGGTTGATAATTTTACATAATGTCCCTCAATTCTGGTTTGTCTGGTGATTTTTTCATGATTAGACTGTGGTTATAAATTTTTGGAAGGAATACCACAAAGTGAAATGGACTTCTTATTGCATCATATCAGTGGTATGTTATATCTGAAAGATTTATTACTAAAGATGTTTACCTTGATTACAGGGTTAAGATCATGTCTACAGATCTTACTACTCTTCTATTTCCATACTCTCTTCATTCTAAGTGAGTCACTAAGTCCAGTCCAGACTTAAGTGGAGAAGAATTAAGTTCTAGTTTAGTTTGAATTGAGAGTATAAAAGTATTTGTCAAAATAGGTTAAAAACACTGCAATAATTAATAAATATTTTGAGGGAGATATTTTAAAGATAGGAAAATATTCTGTTCTGACTTAACTTTTTCTTACTACTTTTAGCAACCACCAGTGATTCTTACATGCATTAATTATCACTGTGATAATCCAATCATGATTTTTTAAATTTCTTTTATTCGTAATATATATATATTTGGCATTCTTCTGTAATGAAAATTTGGACTTTTTTCCCCAACTTATTTATTTATTTAACCAATCACTTATTAATATTAGACTAATTAATATTAGCCTAATATTAGATTTATGGGTATATATTTTATTCTTTGCATCATAATCCAATATATTATTATGCATTTTCTTAATCAAAATTTTCCAGCTTTGGCCATTGGGAATACTGTCTTAGCTCCTGTGTACTTTTAATAGATCTTTATCTTTTTAAAATTATTATTACTCCCTCTCTTATACTATCCTCCATGATCATTTTGTATTTTCCGTGCTCCTGTCCTGAAATCATTTGTTTCTCCAAGGATCCTGATTACTTTCATTGGAGAATGGAATTTAGAAGCTACACTCTGGGCACTGGTGTGCTTGTTACTCTTGTGTAACTGCTTCTGAGACCTCTCAGTGGCCAGAGCTAAGAAATATATGTAGGTATCCTGACTGATCAATGTATTCAATATTTCTTTCTTTCTCTATATATATATATCATATAGGTGTGTATGCATGTGTGTATGTGTGTGTATAAAAGGAGAGAAAGAGAAAGAGAGCGAGAGATGAAAATGTGTCCATACTGATCTATTTGATTCTAATCTAACATCACAGGGGATCCCTTGCTTATTTGCTACTCACTTTTCTGATATAGAGAGACCCAATTCTCATTGTATACAATTTATTGACTTATTTGTTTAAACTTAGTATATATACAAAGTAGTTTCATAATTGCTAAATTGTACTCCTTTAAAAAACAAATTTGCCAACTATAAACTTTGCTTATATACTATCATGTTTTCCTTTAGTCTTATAGTTGATGTTTTTTTCTTTTTTGTGTTTATTTTTTCCTTTGATAAGGTTTTAATAGACATACTTATTTATATTATCCTGAGAGCAAATATGAGGTTTCTGGATCAGAGACATACTAAAACTTACTTAGCCCTTTTATATCAGTTCTCCATATCCTATATCCCCTTGAGGGTAAAGCAATAATTGCATCAAAGTAGAAGAATCCATAAAAATATGAACCTTGGAATTTCTATAGGCAATATGTTCTCCAGCTTCTACCCTCCCTCCTAAAAAAGGGAGAAAAACCTTATCTCCATAATATAAACAAATCCTTTGAAATGCAAACAAAAGACTCCGCACTTTGAAATGTAAACATTTTAGAGATAAATCTCTAAAACTCTGTGGAGATCTCTCACAAAGTCAGTTTTTAACTTTTAATGTTTGCCCTTTAACCCAGGCTGTAGTTAATTTATTGCTTATTTTTTGCTCAGAAAGGTCTAATCATGCAGAAGCATTAAAAAATTCTGCACAGTTCCACAAGAATACCTAGTCAAAATTCTATTTCCTAAGAGTATTTAGGTTACCTCCTTTTCCCCCAATCTCTTTAGTGAAATTATGTCATGTATTTGCAATAGTTAGATTCATTTGCCAGAACCTGCATTTCGTTATAGAATCCCCTGAAACTCTGATTGATATTTTAACATGCACAGAGCAAAGTTCACTCTTTGTGCTGTCCACTTCTACGAGGTTTTTTCTGTTTGTTTTGTTTTTGTTTTTTTAGGAAGTACCAGGGATTGACCTTGGGACCTCAGACATGTGAATTACACATACAACCACCACTGAGTTCTACCCGGTCCACTGGTTCTATGGATTTTAGCAATATATGATTGCAGTTGTATGATCTTCCACTAGAAAGCCATACAGTACAGTTTCATCACCCTAAGAAGTCCTTTGTGTGGCCACTTTGCGGTCAATTCCACCTCCTACCACTGAACATCACTTCATTAATCTGTTCTTTGTCCCTATAATTTTGCCTCTTTCACATTGATTATTAATACCTCTTTCTGTATCCATTTATATTTTTATTTTTGGTTAACTTTTGTAGTGGTTTACCCAGGTTATACAGTAAACTATAAAATAATCTGAATATAACTTCCAATAATACCATACTGCTTCACCTGTAACACCTTATAACAGTATATTTCCAATTCTTTCATCCTGTCTTTTGTGTCATTGTGGCTATAAGTTGAGTTTTATAAATGATAAAAAATATAACACATTTTTACTCTTTGGATTTTTAAATAGTCAATTATTATTTATGACAATTAAAAAATGAGAAAACGAAAATCAATATTTTATCTTTTTAAAAAATTCTATACTCTTCATTCCTGAATATAGGTCCAGTTTCTGAACCATATAATATTTCTTCTTCCTTCTTTTTGCATACTCTGTTGTCAATTAATTCTGTTACTTTTTGTTTGTCAGTGAAACTATTTTTCATTCTTATTTGATTGCTAGATAAACATTACTCTTTTTTTCTTTCAGTTTTTAATGATGTCACTCTATATCATGTGTTTTGCATACTTTAACTTCAACCACATGAAAGACTGTTCATATCCACAAATTCCAAGAAAGAGCTACGATTGCCCCATCTTGAATTAGCTGACCTCCAGTAGTTGAATCATCTCTGGTTAAGGAGAGAATGACATTACATTAAATGGCTCTTTTCATGGGAAAAAAAAGCAGAATGTGATAACCAAACTGTGGGTGAGAGTGGGACAATCAACCTCTATTATATGTTTTTTAGTACATTCTTTATTGTATGAAATCCCAATGAAATTTATTTCTGTCTCTTCCATTTACTACTCTGTTCGTAATCTACAGGTCTGAAACATCTAGTAGGATTTGTAATCAGGAGTTGAGCTCAGGAGTCATATCAGGTCTATATTTTTCCTTTATGTAAATTGCTTAGCACAGGAGTTACGTAGTGGTAATCACTAGAAATTGAATACATGAATAAATGCTAAATCAGTGAATTAATCCATATTAACTACTACATCACCCCCAAACATCAAAATATGTTGACTTTGTTTCTATTTTATTTCTTTATTTGCAGAATAAGTAATTTAGAGTTTATTTTCATTTGATAAAAATTTCCAATTTTTCTGCAAATTCAAACAGCTCATAATTCCTATGGGCACAGTTAATATTGAACTACTGTATATTTGGAGTCTTCTCCATGACACAATTTTCCTCCTAAAATCACCTGAAAATAGTATAGCTTATAAAACTGTCACTGAAATCTTTTCTCCTGAAATCTGGGTCATCGCATAGGCATATAAAGAACACTCCCCGGAGGTCAATGAGCAGTATTTCTGGTACTTAGTACCTCAGGGTATTTGATAATATGATCCATAAATATTTTTGGGGAGTTAAAGATATTTTTAATCTATATATTTATCTGTTGTACTCTTCTTTTCTCTAATGAAAAGACTGTGTAAAGTTTGGAGAGAAATTGTAATGTTCAGAAGTGAAAATATATCCTCTAAACTTTCATAACTATCTTTGCTTTTACAACCAATTATAGTTCATTCTTTTATGCTTGAATTTTTCTTAGTAAGAGAATACATTTTATATATTAACTACCATCTTGTTTTTGCATTTTCAAACTTGCAGAATGTACATGCTATGCAATATGTATCACTTGTGTCTTATAGGATAACAACACATATATTGTAAGAGCCAGGACTTGCTGGATTGTGTTAACTTGTTTCCTTCTCCCCTTCTTTTGTACCTTAGCAGATACTATAATAATGGTTGTGCCCTAACTATTTTATTCACTTATAATATCAACTCCTTGCCTTACTCAATAACACTTTTCTCTCACTTAAATATAGTGCTTATAGTGAACAGGGACAAGTCCACAATCCAATTTAGCTCATATTATTAGCTCTAAATTCTGTATGTTCAGGCCCTAAATGCCTTCCTTAATGAATGGAGAAAAAATAATTTTAGCTCATTTTTCTATTAGAGCAATTTCCTCTTGTTGCTCTCCAATTTAAAAAAAAAAACAAAAAACAAATATAAGAGGAACAAAAATTGTTCATTTATAAGCAGATTAGATTTTTTTTAATGGTGAAATGACAGTGGGAAGAAGCCCCAGAAAAAAACATTAATGCCTAAACATTGGGGAATGTTTAGATTAATATCATAGAAGTACATTCATTAAAGTATAACTTTGTATGTGCAAAGGGAATGGAAAGGTTGGGAGTTAGGTAGATTCTCTGATATCTAGAATGGACAAATTTACCCTGTTACAGTGTCACATTGTTGTACTCCCCCCTCCCCCAACTTAATACCATCTGAAATTGTAGCCGTTGGCCAATTTAATGTAATTATGAATTCCAAAAATATAATTGGATCATGCTTGTAAACTGATCTGTTAATCTGGGCATTATTAGGTTATGATTAGGGCGTTAACTAGGCCATGTCAGTAGGGTGTTGAGACCCACCCCTTGGTGAGTGGGGAATCAAATATAAAAGACATGGCAAGAACAGAGTTGAAGCAGTTTTTGAGAAGCAGTTTTGATGTTGGAGAAAAGGCCCAGAAGAAGAGCAGTGAGCCATTGGCCTGATAGTCTACAGCTGACCTTGTGGAAGAACCAGAAGAGCTAAGCCCAGAGAGAAACACAGCCCCAGGTAAAGAGGAACACAAGAAGCCTGAACCCTGGCAACGTCGGCAGCTGTCTTGCTCCAACGCGTGGCAATGGACTTTGGTGAGAATAAACTTAACGCTTTATGGCCTGGATTCTTTGGATTCTACCCCAAATAAATACCCTTTATAAAGATGAACTCATTTTTGGTATTTCACATTAACACCCCTTTGGCTGACTAATACAGAAATAAACCTCCTTTGTATATTTTTATTTTCCTTTTCAAGTTAATTTAAATTTAATGTCTGACATTAAATTAGTGCAGAAGCCAAAAGGCAAGGTTATGGTGTTTTTAAAATACTAGAAAAAATGTGCCAAACTAGAATTTTTATATGCATGAAAATGTCTTTAAAAATGAAGGGAAATTAAAAACATTTTCAGAAAAACAAAAGCTGAAAGAATTTGTCACTAGCATACCTGCAGTGGAAAAAACAGTAAGTTCTTTATGCTGAAAGAATATTATAACTTGAAAATCTATGTCTACCTAAAGGAATGAAGAATGCAGAAATGTTAAATATAGGGTAATATATATTTTTCACTAATTTTAAAAATCTTTATTGGAAAAACACCTTGTAAAGTTTATAACATTTGTGGTAGTATACACTATGATAATAATAGCACAAAATATGGTAAAGTGGAAGTGGAAGAAAACTGTTCTTACATTATATGCAATGTAGATTAATATCATTTGAAGATACAAGGTGATATGTAAAAGATGAATACTCTAACTTCCATAGCAAACACTAAAAACCAATCAAAAATCAAAGAAATATAAATAATTTGGCAATAGAAGCAGGAAGTAAAAAACCCCCAAAAGAACAGGTAAAAGGAAACTAAAGAACAGAAGGAGGAGCTAGAAGAGAAATAGCTAACGAGGACAATTTAAATAGTCCAACACTCTAATGAAAAGGCTGAGATGGACAGGCTGGATAATAAAGAAAAATGCAACTACATGCTGTCTGTCAGAACTACACTTTAAATATACAAACACCAATAGATTAAAGTAAAATATTGAGAAACATGTAACAAGGAAACCTATTTGTAAGATAGGTGGCAGAGCTATATTAATATCAAACAAAGTAGACTAGGTATTTTAGCAGGAATAAAGAAGCATGTTTCAGAATGAGAAAAGGGAAAATTTGTTAAGAAGACACAGCAGGCCTATGTATTTTTTTTGCCCTCAACAATAAAGCTTAAAATATCTAAAGAAAAACATACACATAAACCAACAAACAAAGCAATATAACCTAAAGGAGAGAGTCAGTTCCAAAATTATAGTTGTGTTATAACCCAGGAGATCGACCACACTCAGACTTAACCAATTTTATACAATTTATTGAGCTAAACCCGTAGGCGTCTGCAGCACTTCTCACGCACGAGAGAACTGCAGCCCCGAGGTTCTAAAATGGCTCCCTTTTATAGGGGGTTGCCGACGCAGTTTGCAAGCAAGCAGGGTGTACAGAAGCGGATCTTGGCGGTTAGCTAGTGTCTGCACAACTCCCTTGGTATGCGGCGTCCTGAATGCCTGGGACACAGCTGCAGGGTTGAGATGTCCTTGTCCTTGGAAGATTGCTCAAGGGAGGGAGTTTGTGTGCTTTTTAGATAGGACACCTAGGGGACAGTGGAAATTTTCTTCTCTAAGTTACTCTGGTTGCCATGAAGGCCTATGGGTAGGCTAATTTAGGGTTCAACAGTTGGACACCTCTCAGTAAGTGATAGAAGAACAGCAGAATACATATCCACTCTGATCAAATGTATGTGGAATCTTGCATAAAATATCAAGATAGACCTTATATTCAGGCATAAAAAAATGAATCAAAATTATATAGAGTATTTTCTATGACCAGAATATATTTAAAGCAGAAATCAACAGCAAAAAGATACATGGAAAATCTTCAAGTATTTTTACATAAAAAGATCACATTGATAAATATTCCATGGATCAAAATGACTACACAAATGAAAATGAGAAAATATTCTAAAAGAAATTATAATAAATATTAAACAGAAATCTGTGGAAATTTTAATAAAAACCTTTACTTAGAGAAAACTTACAGAAGTCTTCCATAGTGAATTTTTCAAGTAATTAAGAGAGAAATCTTACCAACCCTATACAAACTCTTAAATTAGAGTGGAGGGATGAAATCTCAAGTCATTGAATAAAGTCAGTAATACCCTGATACTAAAACCAGATAAAGATGTTACAATAAATACTCCTCATAAAGATCCAAAATAATCTTTTCTATTAACAAATTTAATGAGGCAGTATATAAAACAAGATTATATCATTACCGAAAGTGGTTTGATCCAATGAATGCAAGGTTAGATTAACATTCAAAAAACTAAAACAATGCAAGTTACTATTGTGGGAAAATGGCCGAAAGGTTAGAATCTTTCCCTGAAGTAAACAAGGGTGCCGACCTGGGAACACCAGGTCCTGCCGGGACAGAACACTGTCCTGGCCCACCCTAGATGTTTTGAGGATTGGAAGCACATGAATTTTGTCTGGCATGTTCTGGGCGGATGGAACAGCAAATGATTTAAGAACTAACAATGTTGCAAAAAGATAAGCAGATATTTTCTGCATTACGTTTCCCCTTTTGCTAATTCCTAATAAATATGGTGGTGAAAACAGAATCTGGGCTCTCAGTCCTCCATGCTGTTAGTATCCTGGTCCCATCTTTTCTGAATCCTTGTCTTAGTTTTCTTTTATGCTCTGCGGTGCCTTCCCTTCTGACCTGTCTTTGGTGAGCTGAACTCAACAACTGGTGCCGGAACAGGGACCTGAATGGAAGAAGGATTGCAGGGAGCGAAACTGAAATTGGTATATCGCTGCAGAGCCCCGAATGGATTGAAGCCTCTGAAGTTCTCAATAAGGTAAGGACACTCTCGGGTATTATTTCAGGGATAGTATGGGAAACGGAGACAGTTCGGCAAAATATCGTCTCTATGTTTGTTTCCTAAAGCAGCTTCTTAAGACTGGAGGTACTAAAGCCAGTGAGGCTTGTCTTTTAGAGCTCTTACAAGTTATTGAAAAATATTGCACTTGGTTCCTGGCATTGGGTAGTTTGGAGTTAGGAGATTTGGAAAAAGTAGGAAGAGAATTAAAGAAATTACATATTCAAGGGGCGCAGATCCCGATTACTATTTGGCCTACCTGATCTATTGTTAAATCAGTACTGGAACCTTTATAAACAGAAGAGGAAGAGGAAGGAGATGAGTAGGAAGAGAAATTTGCAGATAGTTCCCCTCAGGATTTTCTTAAAGACACTTTCCCTGAAAGCATTCTCTCTTCTGCCCCTCATGTTGATGGGTATGATCTACCTCAACAGCCACCAGCACCCCCTCCAGCTCCCGGAGATGCTCGACCCAAATTTTCCTCCTTGCAACAAGGCACTTTACAAGCTAGAAGAGAAGGAGACTTTGAGGCTTTACAGTTAGCCTTCCCGGTTACTATTCGGGAACGGGTGGCGTCGGGAGTAGATGCAAACAATCCTGATGGAGTTTATGAGTTTACTCATGAGTCCTTTCCATTTAAAACTTTAAAATAATTGAAGCAAGCAGTGCAGCAATATGGCCCTAACTCTCCTTTTACATTTGGGCTGGTTCAAGGCCTTGCTGAAGGATCTAGATTGATTCCTGCTGATTGGTCTGCACTGGCACATACTACTATTGGGCCTTTGTTCCCAATCCCCCCATGCTTGGTCCAGTCTCATGGATGGAAGCTCCTTCCCTGATAATTCTGTTTGGATTCTTGGACCAGAGGATATTCGTTTGCCAGAACACCCATGAGAAGAAGGTCAGGATTTCAATACAATTGTAGGAATAGGATACACTCACTTACCATTATGTGTTGGCCCAGCGTTCGGGTGTTTAAATCTAACTCATCAAGCTTGGCAATTATTCGCTCCAAAACATGGTAATGTCTCAAGAGTTACATCTTTTATCCAGATTAAGCATCTGGTATAAGAATTTTTCTGGAAACTATACAAATATGAATCCCCCTGATAAACCTGTCTGTGCTAATCACCATCAATGGGCACCTAGGGATCAGCACATCCATTGGGAAAATTGCCGGGGGGTGGCTCCTCTGTTACTGCTTAATGGTTCCTATGGAATTGTAACTGACTGGTCCCCTAAGGGGTACATGGCTCAAAATTGTAGCACAGTTAAGACCACTTGCTCCACCATTAAGCGCTCAAATGGAGTGCTGAGTCTCATAATTTAACTACTACGATTAGCACTCATTTACTGCACCATATTATCTGGCATGGTATGGGAACGGTCTCTCCTTTTCCTATACTGAGTAATGGAAATATAATGGGAGTGTCACAAACCTCTTTATGGAAAATGCCTCTCAGTTTACAACCCATAAAAATTTGGAATGGATCATATAGTCATTCTTCAAACTATTCCTTATCCTTTTCTACTAACCTCACCATTCATATTCAGGCTTGTGTTAGAAATCCTTTTGTATTCTTGGTGGGAGAATTTGTCCTCAACAGGACCACTCAAGAGGTTGAATGCTATAAGTATACATGTAATTTATATACTTGTTTGAATTCTACTATATATAATCACACTTATAGCTATATGCTTATTAGAAGAAGATCTGGAATTTGGATTCCGGTTAATCAAACTTGCCCATGGGAATCTTCACCTGATATGTGTGCTTTACTGTTTTATGTCAAGTACTTAAGCGCACTAAAAGATTTATAGAGATATTAATAGCTGCTATCATGGGTATCATAGCCATCACTATGGTGGCTGCTGTCTCTAGAGTCACTTTACATCAGAGTATTCAAACCACCCGTTTTTGTTCAAGAATGGCATAGAAACACCAGTCTAGCCTGGGGAAGTCAAACTAAAATAGAAAGAGAAATTAACAATCAGTTAGTAGATTTAGAAAATGCTGTTTTAATATTAGGAGATGAAGTTTAAACATTAAAAATGCAATTACAGCTAAAATGCAATTGGCACATTACAGAATTTTGTGTAACTCCTCACATTTATAACTCCAGAGAATACAATTGGACACAGATCCAAAAGCCTTTACGAGGCCATCAAATTAATCTAAGTTTAGATATTGAGCAGCTACAAGCAGAGGTAAATAGTATACAACATGCTCAAGTATCTATGTTTTCCACTTCTCCTACTAAGTCTAAGATTGCTCAAGGTCTGCAAACTTTAAACCCGACTCCCTGGATCAAAAGCTGGGGAGGGGGTTTATTAGGCGGAATCTTAATGTTATGTATATGCTTATAGTGGTTTTGTGTAGTCCTCAGATGCGTGGAGCAAAGCTTCCAAGGAATAATGCATAGGGAAATCGCCAAATCAACTTTTATTGCTCTGCAAAAACAAAAAGGCAGAAATGTGGGAAAATGGCCAAAGGTAGAATGCTTCCCTGAAGTAAACAAGGGTGCCAACCTTGGAACACCAGGTCCTGCCATGTCCTGGCCCACCCTAGATGTTTTGCTGATTGGAAGCTCTCGAACTTTGTATGGCATGTTCTGGGCAGATGGAACAGCAAGTGATTTAAGAACTAACAATGTTGCAAAAAGATAAACAGACATTTTCTGCATTCTGTTTCCCCTTTGGCTGATTCCTAATAAATACAGCGGTGAAACCAGAATCTGGGCTCTCAGTCCTCCAGACTGTTAGTCCCCTGGTCCAATCTTTTCTGAATCCTTGTCTTTGTTTTCTTTTATGCTCTGCGGCGCCTTCCTTTCTGACCTGTCATTTGTTGAGCTGGACTCAACACACTATATTAGTAGAAAAAGAAAATGATCATCTCAAAACATGAAAAATCATTTGACCAAATTCAATATTCATTCATGATAAAATTCTCTTCAGCAAACTGGAAATATAAGAGTACAAAAATCAATGAATAAATTGGGGATATCCTGGGAAAGTAAGGGCTGCAGGCATTGAAGGCAGAAGGAATAACATGGAGAGATAGGTAAGCAGAGTATATTCAAGGAGCTAGAAATAACCATGAGCATTGAAGTTTGAAGTATGCACAAGGGCCGAACCATAAAAAGCTTTCTATGACATGCTAAGAGGATTGGATTTTATCTTAAAGTCAATATGGAGACAATAAAGAGATTTCATCAGAAGAGTAAAAATCAGTTATGTATTTTAGAATATACAAATGGGGGATGATGTGGCCACACCCTGAAATAAGGAACACTGAAGGAGGCATGGAGTTGAGGAGAGATAAAGAGTTCAGCTTTGGCTATAGTGGGTTTTTCTTACTGGCTGTGAGTTATTAAAACGATGTCCTGTTGGACTTTGAGGACTGGAGCTCAGGAGGGATAAATTTGCTCCAGACTATAGATTTGTTTCTTTGTTAATAAATATGCTTTTATTCTTAAAAAAAAAAAAAAAAAGAGTATGTCCATAACCTGATAAAGGTTGTCTAAAGCAAAAACAAAACAAAAACAAACGTACAGCTAACACAGTTTACAGCCTTATACTATTCAGCCTTATAGTTAAGGGTGAATGCTTTCCCCTTAACACTGAGAACAAGTTAAGGACATATAGTCTTGTCAATCCTGTTCAACGTTGTCCTTAATGTGCTAGCTAGCAAAATAAGGCAAGAAAAAGAAAGTAAAGGTAAAGGCAGTCAGAATAAAAAGATAGAAGGAAAACTGACTTAATTTACAGATTATATTATCATATATATCAAAATCCTAAATAAAAAACTAGAAAAAACTACTAGATTTTATAAATGAATTTAACAACCTTATCCTATGTACAAGATCAATATACTGACATCTACTATGAAAGTGAAATTAAAATATAACTGTCATATACAATAGCATCAAAAACATGAAATATGTGTGGATGAATTTAACAGAATATAATTAAGACCTATATACTAAAAATTACATAATGTTACCCAGAGGAACTAAAGCAATCCAAACAAATGGAGAAATATACAATATTCATATATGGGAGAAAAAATATTGTTGAGATATTACCAATATGCAACTACAAATTCAACACAATCCAAATAAAAATATCAGAAGATTTTATTTAAAGATAAAGCTAGCTGATGAAAAAAATCACATTAAAATGTAAGGGACCTTCCTTTGAAGATTAAAATTTTAGAAATTGGAATATCTGATTTCAAGATTTACTTAAAGTTCCAGTAATCAAGAAAGTCTGGTATTCACATAAAGATAGATGAAAAGATCAGTAGAAACAAATAGAAAGTCCAGGAATAGACCTACACATATAAGTTGTGCTGATTTCTGACAACTGGTGAATAGATACAAAATTATGTCGTACAGTCATAAAATGGAATACTATTCAGCAATATAAGTAACAGGAAGAAACTACTGAGATACAGAAATGATGTGAATAAATCTAAAAATAATACTATGCCTAACAAAAGAACCCAACACATATGGGTAAACATTGCATAATTGTGTATATAGGAAATTATAAAGCAGAAAAAACTACTTTATAGTGAGAGAAAGCAGATTGATAATTGCCTGGCAAAAAAAAACAACAACAAAAACATCATTAGTGTTTATAATGTATTTGTGGATTCATTTCTTGTACATGGATGGTTATGTCTTTGTAATTAATGAAAGTTTTCTATCTTTCCTTAAGCTCCCTACATATTATGATCTTTAGTATCTTTATCTTTTCCAAATCTTAAAGAAAATTAGTATCTGGTTTCTCTATTAAGTAAAATATTTACTGTAATTCAAGTTAGGGATTCTAATTTTGATAATTTTTAAACAAAAATCTTTAAGCTTTATATTTTAATGCTGTGAATGATACTGACAAAATATCCAGTGGCATTTCTTTCATGCATTCTCAAGACAAATTATTTGGTTGTTGGAAAAAAAGAAAATAATAAAATTAGAGTAAAATATTAAAAATGAAATGTCTTTATCAGCAACAACAAAGAAGGGTCGTGAAAGATAAAAGAAAAAAAAAAGAATGAAAAACACACTATACCAAATATTCTAGAATGATAAATATTGATAAATATAATCCATATAAACAGAAGATCTTGGGGTTTAAGGTCCTCAATAATTTTTAAGTATATGAAGGGTGAGGAGACCAAAATATTTGAGAACTACTACTTTAAGATATGAAATAAGCACCAAAATGGAATTCCACTTTATTATATTCTGCTTTAGGTAATAAAGATTTAATATTTAATGATGAAAATGTAAGACTTAATTAGACCATGAGCATATATATATCTGACCTTCGGGTGTATTTTAATTTCTCACATTTAAAAAGAATTTAGGTTATTGAATCACAATACATGTTTGATGATAAAAAATATAGGAGCTAAAAATCTAAATATAAAGATAAATATTGGAGCTGCTAAAATGATGAGGTTTTATTTAACAACATGACTGGAACTGACAATTTTAGCTTTTCATTTATTATTATCACATACTTAAAATACATATATAAAAGTAATTTCTTTCAATTTCTGTTCATTTAATACATATGAAGCTGCACATCACTTAAACTCAAGAAGCTTATGAATTTAAAATGAGTTCCACTAGGAAAACTGTTAATACTTATTTAAACAATAGCTTAAATCAGCTTGCTCAGAACCATGGTACACAAAAAATGCTACAGAGCAAAATTCAGAAATCATTCGTGTCTATAAATGTCTACAATTCTATGTGATTTTGAGAGTGAACACTAGTTGTAGGAGAAAATTTTTCATTTTTTCTGAGTAATTTAAATATTAGTAGCTAGCATTTAAGAAGTGTTTCTTATATGCCAATATTTCAGGCAGATCTCTAAAGATGCATTCCCCCCCACCCCCACCACTTGCCCTCTTTTCTGTCTCCTTGTTATTCAAACATGAATCTTGCTATTGCTGTGAAGGTATGTTTCCGATGTAATTTGCTGAAATTTAAAATCCAACAGGATTTTCCACTTGAGCCCAATGTAATTTCATGAACCCTTAAAAACAGAAGAGGAGAGCAGAAGATTTAGGTGCAGTAAAAGAGGAAAACAGAGGACAGATGTGGCAGAAATGAGGTCATAGAGTTTAGAAGCATTGCCTTGGATGTGATTTGGCTTTGAAAATGGAGGAAGGGGCCACCCACCAAAGAATGCAGTCAGTCTTCTAAAAGCTGAAAATGACCTGCAGTTGACAGCCAGCTAGGAAATGGGGAACTTAGTCCTAAAGAAACACGGAACTGAATTCTTCCAACAACCTGAGAGCACCTGAAAGTAGATTCATTCCCTGAGCCTCCAGAAAAGAACAGAGGCTTGCCCACAGCTTGCTTTTGGTGTTGTGCCACCTGGAGCAGTGAACAAGGTGAGCCACATTGTACCTGGACTTCTGACCTACATACCAGTAAGAAAATAAGTGGAAGTTTTTTAAACTGCTAAGTTTGTGATAATTTTTTTTTTTTATGGCAACAACAGAAAACTAAGATAGGCAGGCACTTTTTATTCCTTACTCCTTGCAGCAACCCTCTGAGATAGACACTAACATTTACAATTTTTTTTTCACCTGAAGGAGGGATATTAAGTAGCTTACCAAGGTCATATAACTAGGAAGTGGTAGATACAGGATTTGAACGTGTCATCTGATTGTAGAAAACATTCTGTTACTTAGCACACTTACACAAACTCCAAATAATTTATTAGAACAAGAAAAATTACATTTAATGATGTCTTCAATCATTTTAGTCATCCCTTTCTTTCACAACCCCAACCTTCATTATTGATCAATGCTCACTCTTCTCTTGTTAGATGAATGTTTTCTTTGTCCTAGGAAGTCATTGAGCTCAACCCTGCCTTTGATTTTTTTTCTTTTTTTCCAGTTTCTCAACCCTCCTCACCAAATTCTATCCTTCTTTTAAGTTATAAATCTGGATTGACTCCTACAGAAAGCCTTCTATAATGGTTGGGCCATTTTTATTGCTTTCTTATCCTCCAAATTTCCAAAGCTCCTTTTAGTTATAAAGTACCTTTTTATTTATTTTACTTATAAGCTATCTTGTATAGTTCACAGCTTTTAATGTATCTTTTCTGAGATGCAAATTTGAATTATAAATACCTGGATGGAAGTGAATTTTTTATCATTTATAATGGCCATCATGTACTCAGTGCATGAAAGCTATTCTGTAAATCATTGGTGATAATTTGTTCATTGAGAAATGGCTATAATTTCTTCCATTAACTAATTTACTGGAGAATTTCTAAAGCTTCTTGGAGAACTATTAAATTGTACACTAATTGAGCATGTTTAGTTCTATATTTAACTGTTAATAAAATCCAATATTTATTGTGATTAATTTAAAGCCAATATAAACTTAATGTAAATGCTAATAAATTTTGAAAATCAGCATACCTTTAGTTACACTTACTTATTACTATCCTTACAAATTAATTTAAAAGTTAAATACTCTCCCCCTTCAATTTTAAAATCATATTCTAGGGATCCAAGAATTATAAGAAAATGTCTCAGTTCAGCTTAAGGTCTGTGAATTGACAGGGAAACTCTTAATAAACTCTATTCTGACCCAAGAGTCAGGAGTTAATTGGCATCCAATCTTCCTTACTTGCTCATCTACCAAGAAAAATATTCATAATTTTGCTCCTTTTCTTGAGTAGGGAACATGATGCTTAATGCTTATTTCAATTAATTATTCTCCACATCTTTAGTTTTTGCTTACATCTGGAGAAAAGTAATTGATCCTTTTCTGAAAGTATAATAGGCTAGAATTTGTTACTGTGGGTCTATACTAATTAATTAAAACCTCCTGAAACTTCAACTTTAACCTTTTTATTTCTCTTCAGTCTTATATCAATATCCAGTATTTTGCTTTGGTAATATAGACAAAACTAGAGTTAATTTTTAATAGTAAACATTAGAGATCTTTAAATAAGTTAAAAATAAGGATGAAATAAAAACTTAATAGAGGTCAAATAATTCTGTTCTCTGTCCCCTAAGCAGACAAATGCCATCAGGAAAAGAATCTTGATGCTGTTTTCTTTTTTTTTTTTTTTTTAGGGCGTTGGGACCAACAATAACCAGCTGCCTGAACAACAAAAATTATGCTTCTGAAATCTCTGTGCGTCAATTCCGCAAGAAGAGCAAGCGGGGTGCCCTACGTGTGCCACTCACGGAAGGAACCACCCTCCTTCCCCTCTTTCCTTTTCTTTTTCTTTTTTCTTTTTTTTTTTACATTTTCATTTTTAATGTTCTCTGTCAGTAATTTTATCCCTACTAGTATTTGTTGCTTCAGACACTCTCAACTACCTTAACATAATTCCATATTTTCTCTGGCAATTCTAATAAATTTATTTGTACATCATCATGACTACCCTAAGAAGCCAGTTTTATTTCCATTCCTATTTTATAGATGAAAAAAATTTATGTAACCTCTGCAAGGTTAATGGTTTTTATGTGGTGAAGCTGAAATCAGAAATCAGAGACTGAATTATACTTTATACTAGCATACATACATATACTTATTTACTTTTTTTACTTCTTTACTTCATTATTTATTTTTTTATGCCGTATCTTTACAGGAACTATATTTGAGTAGTCAGTTAGATATATTTATTTATATTTTGAGTTTGTATGTTTTTAAAACTATTTTTGGCTATCATTGACTTATAATAAATTGTATGTATTTAAAGTAGAATATTTGATAAGTTTTTACGTATGTTTATAGCTATAAGAACATTAGCACAAGTGACATGAACATATATATGACTCCCATAGAATCCTTTACATGACATTTGTAAACCTTCCCTCCTACACGTCCCTGTCACCAGACAACCACTTATCTGCTTTCTGTCAATACATATTATTTGCCTTTTCTAGAATTTTATATAAATTTAACAGTCTAGCATGTATTTATTTTTTCTAGTATCTAGCTAAATTATATCGAGATTCATCCAAGTTGTTTTTTGTATTGCTGAGTAGTATTCCCTTGTATGGATATATCACAAATTGCTTATCCATTCACCTGTTGTTTTTAGTTCTTGGCTGTTATATGCAAAGTGCTAAGAACATTAATATAAAGGTCTTTTTATAGACATATGCACTTTTATTTATATTGGGTAACTAGGGGTGAAATGCTAAGTCATATGATAGGTGTAATTTTAAATAATAGTTTAAAAAACTCCAAAACTAACTTTCAATTATTGTACTTTTTTACATTGCTGCCACCCATTTATGAAATTTAAAATTATGCAACATTGTCGCCAACACTTGGCATGGCTAGTCTTTATAATGTTAGACATTCAGTGCATGTGTAGTGACAATTCACAGTGGTTTTAATTTGCATTTCCCAAAGACTAATGATGTTCAGCAGCTTTTCAATGTGCTTATTTGCCAGAACAATTTTTGCAAAGTGGCTTAAGTCCCTATCACCATTTTTTGTTTTTTGTTTTTAATTATCAAAACATTTATTTTCAATACAAAATAAATACCATGCTTGTTACTAGTGCAGTTTACGACCAACAATGGCCATATAGCAAACTACTGTACAGTCGACTAAATTCTAAAGAAAGGAAAGACAAAAAGTAAACATTAAAAACAAAATTGCAATTACAAATTAATAAAATGAGTTTTTTAATAATAGATGCAAATATGGAAGTCTAGTTCTCATGGACAACAAAAAGATGTCTATTTGATCAAGTATCACTTTGCACAGATAATCTGATTGTGATGTCACCATAGAGTCAATAACTAAAAGTGTTAAGACTTTCTTTGGCCTTGTATTACTAAACAAATTATTTACAGTAATTCATTCATACTGGTAGTATAATACAATTTTTTTTTCATAAAGGCTTTCCATTAAAAATTGTACAACAAATTTGTAGGGCTCTACAGGGCTGTCCACTACTTTGATAACATACCATGGATGAAGAGGAAGAAGGAATAATAAGAATAGACCTTTTTTTTTAAGGCTAGAGTCATCCATATTAAAGATGTACTCCTTAGAATAGATTTACCCCAAAGGACCCTTTTGTATTAAATCTGTAGTACCTGACTATTACAGATTTCAAAGTAAAAAAAAACAAAAACATGAATTCACCATTGTTTTTAAAAATAATTTAACTTCAGAATGCTGAAAAATGTTATGCAGTAACAGTGTGGCAGATAGAACACACTTTCAAAATGCAATATTTTTACTAATTGCAGGGGCTGCACAATTATGAAACAAATGTAAAACATGTAAAACCCATGGTGGAGCTGTAGATTATTCTCTCATGAAAAACTCCTGATATTTTTACTATCTGCAGCTCTGCAGTTAGAGTTTCAATATTTGTGTGACTTCAATTAAGTTTTACCTAATATTTTAAAAGACTGCCATTACAATATGTTATTTAATACTGCAGGAAATTTTTTAAAGCATTAAAATCTGTCTATATCTAACCAAGTGTTTATATGTTTCATACAAAAACTATAGTAGCTGCATATACTCAGCTAGTGAACCACCAGCCTACTTCAGGTGGTTGACATTCACTATCTGAGTCTATCTACTTTTTTTTTAAGATTTATTTTATTTATTTATTTCTTCCCCCAACCCGCCCTTCACTGTTTGCATTCGCTGTCTGTTCTCTGTGTCTATCCGTTGTGCTCTCTCTGTGTCTGCTCGTCTTCTCTTTAGGAGGCACCGGGAATTGAAAGCGGGACCTCCCATGTGGGAAAGAGGTGCTCAGTCGCTTGAACCATCTCCACTCCCTGCTTTGTTGTGTTTCTCATTGTGTTTCCTCTTTGTGTCTCCTTGATGTATCAACTTATTGCATCAGCTCACCGTGCCAGCCATCAGGTCAGCTTGTTGTCTTGCTCATCTTCTGTAGGAGGCACTGGGACCTGAACCCAGGACCTCCCATGTGGAAGGTGGGTGCCCAAAAGCATGAGCCACATCTGCTTCTCTCTATCCACTTTTAATTGGGTTAAAATTAGATATAAGGAGGTGGATGTGGCTAAAGTTGGATGCTTGCCTACCACATGGGAGGTCCTGGGTTCAGGTCCCAGTGCCTCCTAAATAAGAAGAGCTAGATGCCGCACCCACTGCAATGAGCAGACACCTAAAAGAGAAAATGCCACAAGCCAGCAGATGCCACAGCCTGCGGGCAGCATATGTGGCTCAGGCTGTTGCTTACTTGTCTTCCATGTGGGAGGTCCCAGGTTGGGTTATTGGTGCCTTCTGGAGAAGGAGAACAAACAATGAGCAAACAGATGAGAGAAACATCTGAGGGAGGGAGAATAAATAAAAATAAATAAATAAATACAAATCTTTAAAAAAAATTAGATATGATTTCTTTGTATATCCAGATACCTACTTGTGTTATTACACTGATTAAAACTTCCAGTAAAATGTTCAGTCCACATGGCTATTTGTCAAATCCTTAACTCACTCTTGATCTTAGAACAAAAGTATATATTCTTCCATATTTAAGAGTTATGATAACTGTAGATTTTTCACATATGCCTTATATAAATTTTTTTTATTTTAAAAATTATGAATGAATGTTAGATGTGGTAATATTTTTCCAAAATATTTAGTAGAATTCACTAGTCAAATCATCTATGAATGGAATTTCCTTTGTAATAAGATTTTTAGTAACAAACTCAATATTTTTAGAGATATAAGGTTTAATCTATCATCCTGATTAAGTCACATTAGATCTTGTCAAGTGGGAATTTGTCCATTTCACATGAGTTGTTGAATTTATTGACATAGAGTTCTTCCTAATATACCCTTATCAATTTTAATAACTCCAAGATGTTTAGTGATGTCGGCCCTCTCATTATTGATATTGTTTGTGTATTCTCCCTTTTTTTCCTGAATGATCTGGCAATAGGTTGGTAAATTTTGTTAATTAAAAAAAAAAACAGTTTTTGATATCATTGATTTTTTTATATTGGTTTCTTGTTTTGCTGTTTTATAGCTCAATGATTTCACCATGATCTTAATTATTTGCTTTCTTCTGCTTATGTTGGGTTTCATTTTATCATATTTTTCCAGTTTCTTAGGATGGAACCTTAGATCCTTGGTTTGATTATTTCTTTTAATATAGCTGTTTCGAGAGAAAATTTTCTCCCTAGGTAGAATATTAAGTTCTATCTCGCTATTTCACTTCTATTTGTTTTACCATACTTTTTTTTCTTTCTTTTCCTTTTTGACTTTTTTTTGGGTTAGGTATTTTTGGAAACTGTTATATTTTTCATTGGCTTATTAGCTATATTGTTTTATATTTTAGTGATTTCTTTAGGATTTATAGAATACAACTTTTACCTACCATAGTCAACTTTAAAGTGCTATTAAATCACCTCATTACTTAGGGTAAGAACCCAACAACAGTATACTTCTATTTCCCCTTTTCAAGTCTGTGTACTATTGTTTTCGTATAGTTTATTTCTGTATATGTTATCAAATTAACAACATATTGTAGTTATTTTTACTTTAAATTGTCATTTATCCTTTAAAAAGATTAATAAGTCAAATGTATTTACCATTTCCAAGGCTCTTCATTTCTTTGGGAAGATGTGATCCAGATTTCCCTTTGTTATCATTTTCCTTCTGCTTTTAGGATTTCCTTAAACATTCTTTTAGCATGGGTCTGTGGTAATGAATTTTATCAGGTTTTATTTGACTATAGAGAGTTTCATCTTTTGTTTTCTTCAAAATATTTTGCTGGGTATTAGTGGGAAATTAATTTAACCTCACTTAAGGATTTTGAAGGACATGACCAATCATATGTGGTAGATGCACTGTCAGGCATAACCATAGGAGTTTCTGATAAAGATTTATGAAGAACAAAACCTGAAAGCACCCTGATAAAGAATTCTAGGAAACAATACATCACAATAAGTCAATGTAACTTGACTATCAGCTGGCTTTTTACTAAATGTAGGATGATGCATGATAACCTTAGCTTTAATTGCATGTAAATACAGCTTTGTAAATGCACTAAGATCTAATTTACGGGACCTCAGTGCAGGCAAACTAAGGTATATGCAATTGGCAATAGAAAAAAAAAAAAGGCAGAAAGAGATGAAAATTTTCTAAAATTATTGTATGATTGATTTTGAATACTTAGTGTTTTAGAGTGTTTATTTTCCTTATTTACAAAAAGTGTGATAGGTATGCTCAGATAAGAAATACTTATTACATATTGGGGTTCCTTGTTATGCACAATTTTCAATTTACATGACAGGTCTTAGAACATGGATGTATCAAACGAAGTTCTACTGTATTTGCTGGCTACCTGCATGCACTCAGTTATTTGCTCTGCACAAAATTAGCTGATTTTATTTTTATAGACTGATATGCTCTTTTGGCTCTTACTTTCTTTTCCTCACTCCCAAAATTTGGCAATGAGAATGGGATACCTTAAGTGAGGCCTTCCAGTAGGTGAATTTGTTGGAGGATTTGTGTCCACCTTTAAACAGGTAGGAGAACCTGAATATTTGAAGAAAAAAACCCCAGCACCTTATTTCAACTGCTTTGCCTCAGGAGGATTGAGTTCCTGGAGAAATTTTCAATCTCTTACTGCAAATTTGAGTAATTATTCAGCATAATATCCTGCCAGAGGACAAATGTACACAATAAGACTCCATATGTCTTTTTTCCCAACCTGATTTGACCCATTTTAAGAGTTCTTGCTCTTAAAATGTTCTGGGAAGAATGACGAAAATTTGCCAAGGTATTCCACAGCATATTTTCAGTCTGTAGCCTACATATGGGGATGTAAGCTGGTTGCTGACTTTACTTGATTAAAGAAACAGGCAGAATGGGGGTCAAATGAAATCCCCCCTGTCAGAGAGTGCCATGGACTCAGAAGCTGACTGTCTGCCACGTCCCAGGCTGATCTCCTGGCTTGGAAACACAATATGGGGACTGCTGTGGCCATTCTTGAAGCCTCTCACAGAAAGTGAACTGCTGGGAGAAACTACAATGCTACAATCAAATTCTGGGTGAGTCGGCCTTTGAATTTTACCAGTCCTTTTTGAGGCATTTTTAAAATTTACTGTTTTAGTTTGCCAAAGGGCTGCTGATGCAAAGTAACAGAAATGTGTTGGCTTTTATATTGGGAATTTATTTGGGGTAAAAGCTTACAGTTTTTGGCCATGGAATGTCCAAATCAAGGCATCAGCAGAGATGCTTTCTCATTAAAGTTAGCTGCTTTGATCCTGGTGTTGTTGCCACATGGTGAAGCAAAGTAGCCACCGAATTCTGTCAAAGTTTCAACCTTCTCCTCTGGGCTCACCATCTCCTCTTGAGCTGCTCCATGGACCCAGCTTCTTGAGGCTTTGAGCTTAGTGATCCTGTAGTCCTCTTTCTTACATAGCAGGATTAAATATGGTGTCTTCGGGGGCGGAGACTCAATCTGGTTCACACTTCAATGATGTAGTCCAATCAAAAGCCCTAAAGGGATCTTATCAAGTAATCTAATCAAAGGCCCTTCAACTGAATTTAATGCAATCAAATGCTACCACACCCAGAGGAATAGATTCATTTACACACATAACATTTCTCTTTTGGAGATTCATAAAATAATTTCAATCTGCCACATTTACTGAGATGGATCCATGGGCAGAGTAGAATAGACCATTGCTCCTCCCAACTTTTGTGACAGTCTTGATGCAGGGAAATCAAACACAAGTAAGGGAACAAATATTTGGATGGCCAAGATAAAGAGTTTCTCAGGTGCTGGGGAAAAATATGGAAAAAGATAAAGAAAACAAAAAGTAATTTAAGAAAGGATTCTTAGCTGTTCAGTTAGGATTATTTATAAAGGGAAGAAAACTTTACATGGGACCACCATCAGATAAGAGGAGGGCTTCTAAACTAAAGTCAAAATATCACTATTGTAAGAAACCAAGACATTGGAAAAAAGCATGCTGGAAGAGTTATAGGAAGAAGCAAGGGAGGCAATCTAATTCTGAAGCTTTACCCCCTTCTTTCTGGAGTTTCCCTCAACTCCCCAGGAAATTAGACAGAAAATAATTGTAAAATGGTGCAAAAAAATGAACAAAGTTGACATAAATATGGAACTTTGGAGATGAGAAAGGGAGATATTTACAAGTCTGTTATTTTCCCTGCTTCAATCTTTCCCTGAACATTCTTGTTGAGAAAAATCTTCATATTTTTCAATTTACATTTATCTTCCCTGTTCCAAACCAATCTGCAAAAACATCCAAGTATTGCATATCTCTAGAAAACTTTCAAAAAAAAATTTTTTTTTTGGTCCTTCTAAGATCTCCATGCTATTTCTTTTCCTTTGGTCACTTTTAAAATTTTGTCTTTATCCCTGGTGATTTTCCACATATCATTGATCCTAATCCTATGTCGCTTTTTTTGTCTTTATTCTTTGTTTCTTTAAATACTGTTTCTATTACTATGCCTTTAAGATCACTAATCTTTTTTTGTCATTTTTTATATATATTTTTTTATTTTTAAAGAAACTTTAGACTACTTAAATGTTACATAAAAAATATAAGGGATTCCCATATGCCCCACACTTTCCCACATTAAAAACCTCCTTCAATAGAGTGGTACATTTGTTACAATTGATGAACCACTATTGAAGCATAGCTAGTGATCATGGACTACAGTTTACATTATAGTTTACACTTTATCCTGCACAATTTTCCAAGTTATGACAAAATATACAATGGCCTGCATCCACCACTGCAATGTCATGTCGGGCAAATCCAATGCCCTGAAAATGCACCTATTCTTCCTCTCCCATCCCTCAAACCTCTGGTGGCCACTGCCTTTACATCAATGATAAGAGTTCTACCATTGTTAGAATAATAATAAGTCTATAGTAGAATAATAATAAGTCTACTTTAGTCCATTGTTCATTCCCAAATCTTGACAATTTTGGGATGGTGATGCCCACTCTGCTTTTAATTGAGAGGTGGCTTAGATCCCATGGGGCAGATGAATGGACTTATCTTGTTTGTGGTTATAGACACACTTTGGTCCTTGGGTTGGGCGTTGTTCATCATCATCTCCTTGTTGGTTGTCCTGGGTGAGTCCAGTGAGTTGGAGAGTAGGTGTTGCAACTCTGCTGATATTCAGGGCTCAACTGGTACATGGATGGACCAAAGATATATCTCTGGGACATATGTTTATCAAAAATAGTGCCCGAAGAGCCATGTGTAGAGAACCTATAATGAATTTAACTCTGTTACACTGGGGAGCATAAATTCCAAAGTTAGGCCCACTGACAGGGTGCCATATTCCTGAGCTGTCTGTCCTGCTTATAATTTCTGCATATCTCTAGAGCCCTCAGGAGCCCCACAATATGAGGCAATGTTTACTATGTCAGTCAATGAGATCCTGCTAAGACTTGCATAAGTGTAACCTCTGGAATGACCTCCAGACTCACTTTGAAATCTCTTATCTATAAAAACTAATTTGTATTTACCATTTCCCCCTTTTGGTCAAGGTCTTTTTCCAGATGCATTGCTAGTTGGTGCTTGGTAATAATCCCTCAGTGCCAGGGAAGCTCATCCCTGGGAGTCATTACCCACACCACGGGGGTTGGGTGGGGTGGGTGGGGGAATGTAGTGTGTTTATATGCTGAGTTTGGCTTAGGGAGAGGCCACATTTTAGCAACAAGGAAGCTTTCAGGAGAAAGGATCTTATCTTCTCTTTAGCCAATCTACTGTAATTTTCAGCTCATCCACTATATATTTTTCTATGTTTGATTTGCTTTTTCTATCTCCCTTGTCTCTTCTTAGAATATTTAATTTATCTTCTATTGTTTAGAATATGGGTTTTTCTTATATAACTTTTTATATGCTAACTATATCACCTGGTCTGCAACTATTGATTGATTATTTTCTTCATTAAAGGGTAAATTTTTATATATTATTTTGTTTTCTTATTTATTTATTGCATTTGTATATGCCTGGCAATGTTTAAATGAAATTTTATTGAAGTATTACATTCATACTGGAACATACATAAAAAATACATGTATAGTAAAATTTGTGAATTGTCACAAAAAAACATACATATCATCATACCAGGCTCATATACATTTAACTATCACTAACATCTTACATTGTTGTGAAACATTTGTTACAAACTATGAAAGAGGATTTTCATAATATTACTTTTAACTGTAGCTCATATCTTACATTTGGTGCATTTTTCCCACAACCCACCCAATTATTAATATCCTATATCAGTATTATATATTTGTTATCATTCATGAGAAATGTTCTCATATTTGTCCTTTTAACCACAGTCTATCATCTACCACTGAATTTCCTGTGCTATATAGTCCTATGCTTTGAAATCCCATACCCGCTTTTACTCCCATATTGATGTTTCTTATTATTGAAATAATGTCTTCTTACCAATGCTGCAAAATATTACAATATGACAGTTAACTACTGTCCATAATTTCCATTAGTTATAATATTCCTGTGTATCACCATATACTTAGCCCTTTTAAAAGAAGAAAATTCTTATATTTATACTGTTAGCCACAATCCTCATTCACCACCAAAATCACTGTGTTATACATTCCCTATATTATTCTCTAGTTTGCTTTCACTTGACATTTATGTCCACACTCTAGCCCTTTCAGCCACAATCACATTTATATATCAGCATTGTTCGTTTTACTCACTATAGTATGTTACTATCAACTCTATTCATTTTCACACTATTATAATTAATCTTATTAATAATACTACATACATTAAGCATCACCTTCCATTCTCAACCCACATTCTATTACCCCATAATCTATACTCTAGAGCTGGGGTTCTTAACCAGGTTCTGTGAGCTTGAGTTGAAATTCAAAAAAACGTTATTCTTATGGTGACGTGTTGGTGTGGATGCGATATATTTATTAAATAATACACAGTATAGTGTGGACTTAATAAGGTGTTCATGGTTTTCACCTGACTGGCAAAGGGGTCTGTGGAACAAAAAAGTTTAAGAACCCCTGCTCTAGAGATTACCTCCATGAGTTTACTCATCATATTTAGTTCATATAAGTGAGATCATGGAATATTTGTCCTTTTGTGTCTGGCTTATAAAAGAGTGGAAGGGGTAGGGAGTGGGGTATATGGGAATCCCCTATATTTTTGATATAACATTTATGTCATCTAGTGCTTCTTAAAAAAGAAAAAGAAAAGAAGAAAAAGGTAACTACCACCTACCACAAGATCTTGAAGATGTTTGCCTAAATTCTCTAATAAGAATTTTATGGTCATAGCTTTTATATTTAGATCCTTGATCCATTTTGAGTTAAATTTTGTTTAAAGTGTGAGGTAGGGGTCCTCTTTCTTTCTTTTGGATATGGATATCTAGTTCTACCAGCACCATTTTTTGAATAGAGTGTTCTGGCCCAGATGGAAGGGTTTGTCAACCTTGTCAAAATATCACTTGACCATACACGTGAGAGTCTTTTTCTGAGCTTTCGATTCCGTTCCATTGGTCAATATGTCTATCTTTATGCCAATGTCATGCTGTTTTTACCACTGCAGCTAAATAATATGCTTTAGAGTTAGGAAATGAGAGTACTCCAGCTTCATTCTTCCATTTATAGACATTTTTGGTTCTTCAGGACCTTTTACCCTTCCAATAAATTTAATAATTGGCTTTTCCATTTCTGAAAAAAAGGCTGTTGAGAATTTGATTGAGATTGTATTGAATCTGTAAATCAGTTTGGGTAGAATTGACATCTTAATGATATTTGGACTTCCATTCCATGATCACAAAATGTTTTCCTTCCATTTATTTAAGTCTTCTTTGGTTTCTTTAAGCAATGTTTTGTGGTTTCCTAAATACATATCTTTCATGTCCTTGGTTAAGTTTATTCATATGTATTTGATTCTTTAGTCGCTATTATAAATAGAATTTTTTTTCATATTTCCTCCTTATATTGCTAACCAGTAGTTTAGAAATGCTACTGATTTTTGCATATTAATCTCATATTCCCCTATTTGCTGAACTCATCAATTAGTTTTAGTAGCTTTGTTGTAGATTTTTCTTATTTGGTTGCCTTGTACTTTATCTAGCCTAATTGCTGCTGCTAGAACTTCTAGCATAATATTGAATACCAGTGGTGACAGTGGGCAGCCTTGTCTTATTCCTGATCTCAGCGGTAAAACTTTAAGTCTTTCACTGTTGAGTAAAATGGTAGCTGTGGGATTTTCTTATATGCACTTTACCATGTCAAGAAAACTTGCTTCTATTCTTATCTTTTGGAGTGTTTTTTTTGTGTGTGTGTGTGTTGTTTTTTGTTTTTTTTTTTAACAAGAAAGGATGCTGTATTTTGTCAAATGCTTTTTCTGCATCAATTGAGAGAATCATGTGATTTTTCTTCAATTTTTAAAGAAAAATGTAATTGATTTTCTTGCATTGAAAAACCCTTGCATACCTGGGATAAAGCCCATGGAGTGTAATTATTTCAATGTGCTTTGGGATTCATTTTGCAAAGTATTTAGTTTTGCATTTTTGCATCTGTATTCATTAGTGATATTGGCCTATAATTTTCTTTTATCATAGTACCTTTATCTGGTTTTGCTATTAGAGTGATATTGACTTCATAGAATGAAGTTGTTGGCATTCCTTCCCATTCAGTTTTTTTTGAAAAGTGTGAAAAAAGATTGGTATTAGAGCATCTTTGAATGATTGCTAGAATTCATTTGTGTAGCCATCTGGACCTGGGCTTTTCATCTTTGCGAGGTTTTTGATAACTATTTTCAGTCTCTTTACTTGTGATTGGTTTGCTGAGGTCTTCTCTTGCTTCTAAGGTCAATGTAGGTTGTCCATATGTTTCTAGGAATTTGTCCATTTTGTTTATGTTTAGTTTTTTGTCATTCAGTTTTCATATTATCCTCTTATGATCATTCTTATTTCTGTGGGGTCAGTGTTAATATCCCCTCTCTCATTTCCAATTTTATTAATTTGTATCTTCTCTCTCGTTTTCGCCAGTCTAGCTAAGGGTTCCTTGATTTTGTTGATCTTCTCAAAGAACCAACTTTTTTTTTTTTTTTTTAATTCTCTCTGTTCATTTTTTGTTGTTCTTAATTTCATTTATTTCTGCTCTAATCTTTACTGTTTCTTTACTTTGGCTAGGTTTGGGATTAGTCTGCTGTTGTTTTTGTAGTTCCTCCAGGTGTGCTTTTCAAGTCTTTGGTTTTCACTCTTTCTTTTTCTAAATGAAAGCATTGAAGGATATTTATATATTATTTATTATTTATTTATTGCTTTTCTGCATGCCTGGAAATTTTTTATTAGAGTATTCAGAGCAATATTCTAGGGCTAGACTTGTTCTACTTCCAAGGTAGTACCCTCCTATGTACTAAGCCTCCCATGTTCTCTTTTACTTTTATAATTAATATATTTTTTATTTTTAAAGGAGCTTTATATTACATAAATGTTACATGAAAATTATAAGGGATTCCCATACCCTCCGTTTCCTCCCCATCTCAATTAGAAGCAGAGTGTTCACCATCCCACAATGCTCAATATTGGGAAATGAACAATGGACTAAAGTAGACTTATTATTTGACTACAGACTTATTATTCTAGCAATGGAAGAACTCTTATCATTGACATGAAGACAGTGGCAAAAGAGGTTCTGAGGGATGGGAGAGGGAAGAATAGGTGTAATATGGGGGCATTTTCAGGACATTGGATTTGTCCTCGTATGTACTCTTAATTGCAAGGTTTTGTATCCTGGCTAGTGTGACCATGATAGATTTCCAGGCCTAAGTGAGCATTTGTTTCTTTCTGTTCACTCTCATCCTTTTGAGTGTCTTTTCCATGCCACAGATAATTTCTTGAAACAAATATACTGAGTACTTATTCAAACAATTGAGTAGAACCCTTCTGTATATCTTTAAAGTTCAATCCCTATGCAGTTCTCTGATCTGCAGTCCTCTGTCCTGGGAACTCAAGCCACCATAGCCACCCACACCCCAGATGAGTCTCCTCAGCTCAAGAAAACCACCATTTTCCACCTGAGTTCTTCCTGCCTTAATTTGCGGCCTCAAAACCTTCTCCAGGGTACAAACTGGGGCCAATGTTAGTCTCCTTCATTGTTTTCCCTCTCTCAGCAATTACTTTTCCCAGCACCCTGATAATTTTAAATGTCTCAAAATTGTTTCAAATACTTTCTCCATATTTTTAATTCTTTCAAACTGGATTGATAACCTGATCTATCGTAATTCATTTTGTTGGGAGGTGGAATGCAATATTATTTTATTTTTAAATTGTTATTTTATTTTCCTGAAAATCCTAAATTTTCTAAAATGTCCAGATTTTGGTTTTGGTTTGTAAACTCAAGAAGTAAATAAATATTATTTTAAAAGATAGTGATTTTATATATACATAAATTATATAAATATAAAATTATATATATTTAAAATTATTTAGGAAAAATGTTACTTTTACTTTCACCAATCTAATTTCTTTGAAGAATAAAAATGCCCAAACTAACTGAAACTAATTAAATAAAAGGCAAAATTCTTTTGTAAATAAATCATTAATTTCTAAAATGAATTTCTTTTAATTTGGATACTATGGTTATGTATGTACTTCCACCTTCTACAAATGCGTATAAAAATGTTAAGAATAATGATTTGAAATGCCCTATGATGAAATTAGTCCTTAAGCATAATAAGTAACATTATTACATTATTTATTTCATTGAATACTTTTTGGATGTTTGGGTGCTCTATATTAATATTGACTAATTTGGAGTTTTACTCTCTAAATTTTTTCTTTGGTGTTTTATTAATTTTATGTTTGTTACTTACAAAATTTAGAAAAATTTAGTCCAAGAAAAATACAACATATTTTAATTTTGCCTTGATTTTTAAGAAGCATGTATAGAAAATTAAAAGATTTTTAACTGTGCATTCTTTGTATTATATATCTCTGAAGGTATTTTTCACAATCTTAAGATATTCAATTAATATTAATGCTTTTGAATTTTGAAGTTTTATTATTTGCACAGAATCAGAAACTATCCCTTTGCACATTCTACAACAATTACATTTATTAATAAGAACTTTGCATGCCTTTTGTTTTCTCTTAAATTTCTTTCCTGCATGAAAATAAAATAACATGTATTCAAATTATAGATATAATGAAAAATGTCACTAATTTTAAGCCTTAAGTTTTCTTTATTCTTCTGGAAAAGCCTCAGGTTTTCAGCTATTCTCACTGGTTGTGATCAGTTTATTTGTTTTGTTGTTGTTGTTGTTTGATTTAATTTAATTCTCCAATTATTCTAGTAGTTAAGATTCAGTCTCTGGAATCAAACTACTAGGAATGAAAACATCATTTTAGCAGTTACAAATTTCTAACTTTGGACAAGTAAATTAGTATTTCTGTGACTCTCTCTTCCTCTGCGTAAAGGGAGCTAATAATGATTTCTCACTCATAAACCATTATGAAGATAAAGGTTTAAAGCTTTAAGGGCTATGATGATGAACCAGGTTATCACATAGTGAGTATTAAGTACATTTTATCATTCATCACATTCAAGTGCTTTTGATCGATTTCTATGTGAAATATATCTCACCATTCATGATTTTAAGTTGAAATATTGGAATTATCAAAGCAACTTTTATTTATTTTAAATATATATACATATTCTGTCCTAAGTTATAGCTTATACCTTTTCAACTTCAAAAGAAATTGCCAAAATTTTTTTTTAAAGCAGTCATGCTTTAAATATTACAATTTCTCCAACTTGGTATAATATATCCCATTGCTTTACAAGCTATTCAACCTTTGTTATTGTCATAAATGTTGCCAATCTAATGGGAGCAGAATGGAAAACCGTTTTGTTTTAATTTGCATTCTCTAATTGCTGGTGATTTGGAACATCTTTACATATTTGGTCCTTATGGGTTTTCTATTTTGTTTTCTTTTTCAAGTGACTTCCCTGTTTTTATTTTTGGACTATTTTGTTTAGATTTCATGTCTGTCCCCTCTCTTCTATTTGTGGAGTGCTTCATATAGCTTTGATATTATTCATTTGTAAAATACATGTATAGCAAAATATCTTCTATGTTGTGATTTTTCTTTCCATATCCTTTGAAGTGACTTTTTAAGAATTATAGTTCTTAAATTTAGCATAGTCAGTTCTATCAATCTTTTCTCTTAGGGGCATGATTTTTGTCTATCAATGAAATTCTGTCTTACTCAGATCATAAAGGTATACTTTTATGTATTCTTTTAAATATGTTAAATTTTCTCTTCATATTTACATCTTTGTATCAATATGGAATTTAATTTACTGTGTTTTTTCTGTAAATAGTAAAATTTCATTTTACCATAAGTATGCCATAATTGTCTAACACCATTTAATAGATAGCTGAATATTTTCTCACTTAACTACAATACTAACTCCCTTATACATAAGATTACCAAACACAAGTGAATCTCTATCTGGTCTCCCTATCCTAGCATATTTGTCCATTGGCTTATTTTTCTTTTTCTGCATCATGTCTATACTCTTTTTTTAAAATAAAATCTTATCAAAGTGTATCATTGATACGTTTGTTTATGTTCACACATAAACAATAAGTGTATAGTAAAATTTGTGAATTTACAGAACAAACATGATTATTATCATACAAGGCTCCCATACATCTCCCCACCATCAACACTTTGCATTGTTGTGAAACATCTGCTACAAACTATGAAAGAGCATGATAAAAATATTACCAACTATAGCCAAAATCTTACATTTGGTGTGTTTTACCCCCTATCCACCCAATTATTAACACCCTATATTAGTATTTTATATTTATTATTCTTCAAGAGAAAACTTCCTCATATTTGTCCTTTAAATCACAGTCCATCATTGACCAGTGGATTCCCTGTGTTATACAGTCCCATGTCTTGTACAATCCATTCAAAGTTTATACTCAGTGGTTTTCATTTTCATCAGAGTTGGGCTGTCATCACCTCAGTCAATTGTGGAACATTTTTATTAATCCAAAAGGAAAAATCCCAAACCCCTTTATACCTCCCTATTGTTATCCTTAATATTTAAATAATATCTTTTTGCCATTGCTACAAAATATTACAATATTGTTACTTATTGTCCATAAGTTACAATAGTTGCAATTTTCCTGTGACATCTATACTACCTTAGTTCTTACAGTTTGGCAAGTCTTGATGCCTAGAACATTGTGTTTTCTCACCTTATTTTTTCACTTCAAAAGTACCTTTGGGCATTATGTATTACTTTACTATTGCTATTTTAACAAATTACCAAATAAATGCTCTAGATCTATGTGCCTGGATATGGTATATTTCTATAAATATATATTTACTGAAAAAATAATTCACAGATCAAAATGTACTGCTCAGTTCCATTTACATAAAATCCCAAAGAGAAATTTAAAAATACATGGTTTAGGGATATATTATTATGATAAAATTATGAGGAGAAGCCAGGGAACAGTAAACATTTTGCATTCCTGTTGCCTCAGAAGAGTAAAGAAAGACAAGATCTGAGTGAAAACAAGGGAAAATTTAAAGTATTGATAAAGGCCAACTTCTTAAGCTGAGTGGTGAGGATTCTGTTATGTGTTTAATTATTTTTTTCTTTTCCATTTGCATTATATTGTATTTTAATGTATGAAATAATTCATGAGAATAAAATACATAAAAATCAATTTATTTTATTAATAATGAATTTAATGAAACTGAACACAGTTCAAAAACAAATTCATATATATAATGAAACCATTTATATGTTAATTGTCAACCATAAGCCAATTTAAAATAATAATATTTGTTTACCAGACTATCTGCAATATCCATGCATTCAGGAGAAAAATTAATTTTAACAAGATCTCCAAATATAATCTTTTAATATAAGCAATAAAGACCTTAATAAGAAACATAAAACAATAAAGGAAATAAAGAAAAAAATGCCAGTGAATATCAAAGTTCTTTGTGGCTAAAAAGTATTTGCAAAAACAAAAACAGACAAATAATCATAAAACAAATAAAGAAGTTAAATTTACAGAAAAAAAATTTCAAAGGAAATTATTGGTGAATTTAAGGACATTAAAAATTTAGAGTTTTTGTTCAATTTTAAACAGGCAAACTTATCAGATAGATGACACATGGAAAGAAGCATTTGCAATATCAGAAAATGACAAGGATTAACATCTGGAAAATGCATGAACTTGCTGCAATCAACCAGATTACGAGGAAGAAAACCAAATTGCAAATGGTCAGAATATATTAAAATGAATTTCTCGGATAAGAAAATAACTAATACATAATAAATCCACAATAACATTTCAATGTGCTATTAATTGGAAACTTATGTTCAAAATTGAATTGTGCTTTAGAAATATAACAACAAAAATTAGAAAACTTGTTAAAGTGTTGGAGAGAATATGAGAAAAAGGAGATCCATTTAAGAGCAATCTTTAATTCTTAATGAAATAATATATTCCTGTAAGATATAACTCAATGAAGTCATCAGCATTTGCTTTTCTAACTCCAACACTGCAGGATATACAACAAATTACATTTCTCATTCACATAATATGAGGTCTGTACATCATTGATGGCTCTGCTCAGATCTACTAGGTTATATTGGGACTCTGCTTAGCTATATAAAGCTCTGTGTAATTTCATTTCTTATTCTGGAATCAACCTAAAGGATTAGTCCCTATCTAGGGACCAGTTCTCATATCAGGTGGTAGGGTTACAGGGAAGAAATTGTATCATTGACTTTTAAATATATTGTCTACACATGGCTATCTCTAAAAAAAAAAAA
>JAQZBX010002409.1:0-72291 GCA_029593785.1 Cabassous unicinctus | reverse complement strand
GAGGGGACCCTAAATAGGCTCGTGGAAACTAATCAAGCACTTCCCACTTCCTCGCCTCCCCAGGGGAGCTGAAGCTCTGATGCTTGTTAGTGCAGAAGGATAAAATTGGCTGACTCCACCCTCTCTGGAGCCAAGCCTCAGTAACACTGGGCTGTTGGGTAAACCAGGCTCTCTCAACAAATTCGCCTCTCCCCTCAGCCAGATGCTGCTTCAAGCCAGATTATCTGCTCTCCAAATCTATGAGGGGGTCCATGTAGCCAAATCCACGGAAAGGAAACCTCTCTCCACCTTCTGTCAGAACCCTCCCCTTTCAGAGAATGCTCCCTCTCACTGGGTTGCTGGCTGGAGTTGGGGCGTATCCCTGGGCAGCTATTTAAATCAGCCTTCTTCAGCAGATTCATCAATCCCCCCAGCCTGGTGTCACTTCAAGCTAGCTATTTTATTCCCCAAAACTGCGAGGGGTTCCCGGCAGCCAAATCTACAGAAAGGAAACCCCTCTCGGCCCTCTGCCAGAACCCTCCCAGTCTTGGAGAATGCTTCCTCTCACCGGGTTGCCAGCGGGAGTCGTGGCTCAAACCAGCCTTTTTCCGTGAGGGTGGGACTCAGCCATTTGTGTCAACCACCGCAGGCAGGGGAAAAACTCAAGAATCTTTTCCGAGCAATCTACTTCGCTGTCCTGCTCCCTCTAGATGGAAGTCCCCAAGGATCTTGCTCCGCACACCCCCTGCACAGACCACCCGGGCAGGACCCTGTCCCCAATCAGCCATCCTCATAAAGCGAGTCAGTGAATGCCCTCCTAAAGCAATGACATCTTAAACTCCCCCCCTGTTAAATTTTGAATGCAGAAGTGCCCCACTTTACCACTCATTGTCCTAGACATTGTGCTATTTGCATATTGGTGCCAGCATATTTGTCATCTCTCTGTCCTCTTGTTTCAGCTGCCCTGTCTCTAGGACATTTAGAGCCTATGTCTCCATTTGAGTTATAGTTTTCTGCCACCCAGAACCATGCTAACTGGTCTTTATGTTAGATGAAAGTAACAACAGTAATTCACAAACCCCTAAATTCTTGGCCCAAGAAATTCCCAGACACGGTCAAGCATTACTCCCCTTTTGATAATTTATGGGGTGCTCTCTGGCCTTCATCAAATTGGAAAGTTTTACCAAGAGCTCCCAGGTCTTCCTGAAGTGGAACTCCCCATTATATTCCAGATCCTTGATAATTAGAACACTCACCCAGACAATGCCCAGCAAAAGAGTGATATCAAACACCAGTAATAAGTTCAGGATCACACATACTTTAGTGCCCAAGGAATAACATGCTTGTATGACCAAGCAGATCAGGCCTCCATCAATAATGATCCTGTTGCAACCCAAGATAAGGGCCTTTCCCTCCCTGCATTGGCATCTTGTGAACCCTGACTCAAGGATGCCCCACCAAATTCTCAGCACTGGCTCACTAATGGATTGGCCAAGCTGAAACTATTCATATCCATTGGGCAGCTGCTGATGTTTGCCTTGGCTTGGGCTTATTATATGCCTCCCTTAGCACCAGTAAAAACTCCTAATGGGTTGAAAAGTAGGTAGTCATTTTAGCCCTTGAACACTTGGACCCAAGCCTGCCGGTGTATCTTTTATTGAGCCATGTGCCATTATCAATGGCTTACATGTCTGCTCAGGTTCCTGGAGGGAATGTGATAGGAAAATCAAAGATTCCCCAGTGTAAGGAAGGGACTTTTGGAAACAATTGTCAGTGTGTGGGGGGACCATCTTTGTTACCCATTTTGATGCACATGTCAAGGTCCTAATGATGAACATCATTAGAAAGATTTATCTGATAAAGTATGCACTGAGCTGCTTTTCATTCCCAAAGTGTCTGGAGATCCTCCTGGGAGAGAGGCAGAGGATAAGCCCTGCCTGGATGATGAGGACAATGACAGCCATGAAATAGCTGAACTTCCCATGGTTGCTTCTGTTTCTGAGTGGATCCACCAGATTCTGGGCATGGAAATTCTGACACCATGAAATTATGGGCCCAAGAACATGGAATACCTCTCTCTCACATAAAAAGAGGCTGAAGGTGCCATACATAAGATACCCTAGAAAATGACTTTGTCACCACTTTGGTGACCCAGATGAGATCTCTGACCAAGGACCCCATGTTATTGCACAATACACTTAACAATGAGACCACACAAATGGAATTACATGGGCTTTCCACCTCACTCACCACCCACATGTAGCTGGCATTGTAGAGAACTTTAAAGGCTTCCTAATAAAGGCACTTCAGTATCTATGTCCTGACAACTTTCTAACTGGATGGACTGTCTGCCTTACTTGGGCCTTCTGGAAACTGAACTTTGCACTTTCCTGGAAGGAAATACTGCCTTATTTTGCTTCCTACCATAGAAGGCAAAGAGGTTGGTGGAGGAAACTGGCTTTGCTTCATATCTAATATTATACCTATTTAGGTGACGATAGGTCCTGAAAGGGGAACCCAGGACACATCATGTGGGACTCTTCTTTTCAGCCACTGTAAGGAGACCATCCTAGTTTTTACCCCATTACACACTCAACATGATTCCCAGGATGGTAGGAGTTTAGGTTTTCTAGGCAGAGGGGTGGAATGACAGAAGTGGGCTTATATGCTTAACAAGCATGGGGTGACAATCCAGTGGGCTTGACTCATGGGGCTTGATGCAAACTGATCATTATCACTCTGGCTGGGAGTTAGAGCCAATGAACACATTATATACTGTCTGTCAACCACCTTGATTGACATTGCTGAGTTCATAGCACAAGCCCTTCAAACTCTGCAAAAATCATTAGACTCTAGCCAAAATAATGCTTGATAATCATATTGCTTTAGACTTCCTCTTAGCCAACAAAGAGGCATACATTCTATTGCTAACACCTCTTGCTATATGTGCATTAATATCTCAGGAGAGGTCAAAATGGAGGCAACTAAAATCCACGGCAAGCCCATTGGTTGCAAAGTATACAAAAACATTCTATGTGGGACTTTTTCAGCTGGACTGTGGCTGGTGGGTGATATGGATGCAACCATTACTCCAGACAGGCCTGATAACACTGCTTGGCATAGCTGAAACCCTTCTAATGTTCTGTAGACATTGGTTTTCCCAAACCTTTACAGTCAATGTTGTTCAGAGTCATGGACCGGTAGGTGTGTTGCTTTGGGTCTTTTATGTAGATCCAAGAAAATTATGTTCTTAAATTGAACCTATTTTGAACCTTTGATTTGATTAAATCCATTATGGCCCATTTGATTATATTGCTCCAGTAGGGCATAGCCCATGATGAGTCTTAATCCTCTTACTGGAGTCCTTTATAAATGGAAGAATAAAAGCAGCAGTCACAGAAAAATGTCACAGTTGCAGAGAGAAGCCTCCAGCTGTTGAGGAACCTGAGAGACATGAAAAGCCAGAGATGGAGGAACCCAACCAGAAGCAACAAGGTCCAGAAGAGAGGGTAGAGATGAGCAGAACTGCCATTTGCCTGATGGCCCACAAGTGAGCTTAGGGAGAAATTGAGCCTGGAGGAGAAGGCAGAGACCAGCAAAGGTGTCATTGTGTCTTCCACGTGGCAGAAGTCCAGGATTGCCAGCAGCAAACCTTCAATGAAACAACATCTCTGATGATACCTTGATTTGGACATTTTCATAGCCCCAGAATTATAAGATTTTAACCTAAAAAATCCCATTGTAAAATCCAACCCATTTCTGATATTTTGCTAACAGCAGATTTTAGGATACTAAAATTGTAAGCCTTAACCATCTCTGCCTTCATGTCCAAGAAGGGAGGTGGGTTTATGCTGTGGTAGCTAATGCAGAGGAGTAGGCTAGACCTGTTCAAGAAGCCTAGAGATGGACCTCAGGTATTGTCAGAGACACATCTACTGGCCATCTCCCAGCCTTCACTTATACCTTCCATGCTTCGCCCCCACTCTCCTTTGTATTGTGTGCATATGCCTCAATATGTGCCGATTCTGCAGCCAGAGGAGGAGTTGGGTTTATTGGAACGGCCTGGCCATACCTTAAACCTGGAAGACAAGAACAGGTAGCCCCAGTTGCTTGCCTCCACAAAAATTCTGTATAAAGATTGCCTGGGATGTGCCTTTTGCTCTGTGGTAGTGTTCCCTCCCCTGGCATATATAAATACCTAAATCTTGGGCTGCACAGGTATCACTCTTCTCAGATTGAAAGCTTGGTGTGCAAAGGTGCTATTCACTGACCCTAATATAAGCTATTGGCATCCCTAGGGTACTGGCTATAATGGGACATCAATGTCTTCCCATGCTCTTGTGGACCCTTTGTGCTTTGTAACTAATAATTCAGTCATTTTCTGAAAACTTGTTGTGCCAGTGCCTATGTTCCCAGGAGATTCCATATAGCAATTTGAACATATGTCAATTTACCTATTTGATATTCCAAACTCCATGATATGGAGCAGGAATAACAATTTGAGCTTTAAGAACATTTATTTGGCATCTAAGAATTATAATTCAGGGAGTACAGGTTCAGGTAGCTACCTAAATTTTGTCCCAAGTTGGAGCTGTCAGGCAATGGTTTTAAAAGGGAAAAGAGGGAGAATCAAAAGGAAAAGTTTATTAGGGCAAGGGTCTTAGAAATAGGTTTTGTTTCTTTAAAAGGGAATAGTTTTGGTAGCTGCTTCAATTTTGCTTACAACTGTTTTGTGACTTTAGGAGTGGCATAGACTCCATTTTGAGTCTCTTAACCTAAGTTACATCATTTTTCTTTCACATTCCCAATTTGAACAATATCTTTCTCAGAAAGCATTGCTGATCACTACTTAGTTTTTGATTATCCCATGGCATCTTTGAGGCTCATCTCTAAGAGATGTCCCAATTTGTGGGAAAAGTTCTAAATTTATAAAGCTTTGGGGATAAGAGTAGAAAGAATTTTAGTAACAAGAGAGTTGCCCATAGTAAAGTTCTTAGGCATCAGTAAATTTCATGGAGTTATAGATAGTTTGAAGGAAAAGCAAAAGAAATTTCTTCTATTTTTTTAAAAAATAAATATTAAAACATAGCAATATTTTAAACAAAAAAACAAAATTCATAATCATTAATCATTTTTATAAATTCATTCAATTATAAGTAATTAATTCTTGTTCCTCTTGATCTTGTGTTAGATATTTCATAAATCTATTAGTTTTCCAAAATATTTTTGGAAATTCTGAGCCAGTTTTATGGTATGGTTTTTAAGTTCTCTAAGTAATGTTATTAGAAGCCCATATTCCACACTATTTGCTATGTTTTCTATAGGGCTTTGAGACAGTGCTATTTTTTTATTAGAGATGAAGCATTCTGGCTTGTCACAGATTCTAAGTGTTTTTCAGGAAAATATTAGGAAATAAAAATAAAATATTATTTGTAGGGGGAGATGATGTGGCGCAAGCATATTTGGGCACTCGCCTCCCACATGGGAGCCATCTCGGGGCAGGGGGAGGGGAATAAAAATAAAATAAAATAATGAAGTAAAATAAAATAAAATAACTTTAAAAACTATCTGTGGATTACAAAAGACTTAAAACATAAAAGACAAGTAATCGTTAATATATTACTGTCTCATAAAAATAGAATACTTAATGAGAGTTTATTATAAAATAATGCATTAAGAAGGAAATTTGGCTGTTTTTGTGGCATTTAACATTTTTAGAATAATTGGAATTATGTTTGATAACATTATTTTTTTCTAATACAAGACCAATCAATTCTATGCTATTTTATGGACAATGAGGACATTGACAAATCTTTAGAACATCATATAATTTCTGGAATATATTAATAATATTTTATTTATATAAATTCAATTAACAATTTTTAATTGGATGATATTTCTTATGAAATTTATAACATAAAATTTATCAATTTTTAGCAACTTCTTTTTTTTTACAAGGTTAAAGAGTAGATTTTTTGTGATTTTCCAAGGACCTTCTTAAGAGCTCCAAAGATAGTTTGAAATGAAAAAAACAAACAAAACATTATTTAGCATCTAATTTAAAAAGTTTAAATATTAAAAGTTGTCCAAATGTTGAACACATGGTTAAATAGAATCGCAGATCATTGTGAAACAATATATAGGTTTCATTTTAAATTAAATAATAATAAAAGATTTCAAAGGTAAATATAGGACATAACAAGATTGTAAAAATCTTTTGTTTAAATTAAGTACATGATTATAATAGCATAAAGTATAAGAAGGTATTTTGAAAAAATATAAACTCTCTTCCTTATGCATTGATTATTTAGATAAAACAAATTTAGAGTTTTTACTAAGAACAGATTACTAGCCCAAGAAAAATTTAGTATTTTAACAAGAGAAATTCAAATTTTAGTTTCACATCAATATACTGTTTGATATTAAGGCTCTTAAAAATTTTATAGCTAGACCGATAATATTTTTCCCAACATTGACCACAAGAAATATAATTCTTTTTCCATGAACCATCTATAACTTCCCATATTTATTTAGATTTTGTACTACATTTCCCTTTCTTCATTCTGTAATAGCCAGCTGCAACAGTTTGAAGTTTTTGTGGACCATGGAAAAGATTAATTCCATAGAGCTAATACATTCCTGTGTGTATAAACCTATGTAGGTGGGAATTCTTGACTAAATTACTTCTGCTAAGGGCCTTTGATAAGATTGCTTGACCCAGGGTGGGTCTTAATCCTCTTACTGAAGTCCTTCATAACTGGAAGACTAAAAGCAGCTGACACAGGACAAAAAAGGGCAGAGACAAAGAGTCTCCTGAAGTTCATGACCCCAGAAGAGAGAAAAGTCACAGGCCTGGAGGAAAGAAGACAGATGAGCAGGCACATGTTTTGCCTGGCATGTGCTTGATCATCCACATCTACAACTTGGTGATACAGCATCTCTTGATGATGTCTTGATTTGAACACTTTCAAAGACTCAAAATTGTAAGCTTTTAATCTAATAAATTCCCATTATAAAAGCCAAAACATTTCTGGTACATTGTTTCCAAAAGCTTTTAGAAAACTGAAACACCAGCCATTTCATTTGAGAAAAAAATTATTCTCTTTCCCCTTAATAATACACATTCTGTATACTTTACATACTTAAGATACTGAAATGATTTTGGAAACTGTCTTCAAGCTGAAATTAAAAAAAAATAAAATTAATATCAAAATAAAAATGGTAAGAATAATGGCTCAATTTGGTTAAATGCAAGTATATAACCAAAGTATATAGTATATAGGTTTCTGTACTTACTATTGATAATTCAGAATGTGCATTTCTTTTCTTTTAAATTTAAAATAGTAAATTAATATATAAACAATGTACTTACAGTTTAAAACTTTCATCCATGAGTGAAGAAACAAAATGAGCAATATAGAAAGACAATATACAGAGACAGAAAACTCATTAGTGCATGTAAAAGGGCTGACTTTTTTCTTTGCCCCACTTTATATAATTTTTATTTCAAATACTTAAATTCTTCTTATTTGAAGAATACTAGCTTATTTGATTGGCAAACCTATATATGTTCAGGAAGAACATTTCTAAATATGCCTAATTTTTTTCTTTAAAATTCCACAATTTTGTTTCCACTGTCCCTTTTGTTTGCAATATAGACAGTTATTGTCCTTTACATTTTTTCCCTTGGATGTACACCTACTTGTATTGATTATAATTAAAAGTGGCAGTTGGGAACTCTTTATAATTTTTTTTTCTACCCTTTTGGAGTGTTGTAATTGTAAACCTATGATTTGATTTTATTTTTATATTAAATATAAAAATATTTAATATTTTAAATATTTAATCTGATCTAAAGTTCTTTTAAAATATTCAGTTAGTTTAGAAAGTTTATTTAAGTTTATGTTTTCATTTAATTAACTTTGCAAGATTAGGTTTAAGTCAATTGATAAATAATAAGGACAGTGTGGCTTCAAACATCTCAGCAAAAGATGAAAGATCTGAATTAAAAACAAAGATCTGAAACAATTATTTTTGTTTAATCCCAGATGAATTCACCTTTTTTCCTTGGTATATTTTCAAGTTTGGATAACTGATTCATTTTTTGAAGAAAAGACTTTGGTATGGCATTTAATATATTAATGCTTTAGGAGCATCCTTACCTGTCGCATTTGTAGGATCACTTATACAAGCTCTCTGTAAGGATTGTTTTAAAGAAATTTTGCAATTAGTTCTTCTTTTTGGCTAATTTGTCATGGAAAATAATGCATGAATTCCATTTTCTTTTTGGGAATCTTGGTAAGATTGGAATTTCCTTGATTATGGCTTTAACTTTTACATTAGTTGGAGGAGTATAGGTGATAGAGGCAATTTTGAGACATTTTTATTAGGTTTCACATTAAAAGGGGCTAAGAGGGCTGGGACTGAAGAAGTTTCTTTTCCCTTATTGTAAAAGGACAACTTGCAAGGCCAAGACAAATAGGAGGAGGACAGGGAGGTGCAGGAGGAAATGAAGCATATCAGAAAATTCAGAGGATATAGACAGTTTTTCAAATTTAGTTAAGTGTTTAGATAAATCTTTGTTATGTTAATTTGGTATTTTTTTCTTTGAAGAGAGGCAATTTTGGAGTTTGTATTGCATTAAGAAACTTCCAAATATTAATTTAAAAATTAACCCATTCAGGTTGTTTGACCTTATAGCCCTTATTTTTTAATTATGTTAACAAATATATTAATTTATTAATATCAAAAGTTTTATTATAGACATTGCAATTTAGTATTGTCTCTACTATGCCAGAATCAGTGAGAAAAGGATTTATATGAGACATAATCATAATGTTTGTACATTAAACCAACTGATGTGCTAGTAGACAGTGCAGCATTAGAATGTTTTAAAGTATTAGAACCCGTTGTTTTGATTCAGAGTAATCCTAAAGCGTAAAAACCTGACAAGATTTGCTTTAGGTTTGGGTTAATGAGATATATTACAGTGTATTTTATGTGGTGTGCTTGTTTAAATTGGGGGACAGTCTGTGGTTGTAAAATCACAACCAAAATTCCCCTGTTGCATGAAATTATGTTGAGGGTGACAGGGAACCTATTGTTAATTTTGCCCATCTATGACCGCTTAAATGAGTATGAGATTGCTCTCAGTCAGGGCAAAAGTTAATTGAAATATTGAAGAGTCATCTTCCTTAAAATAGTAGGAAAAGAGATAAAGAAAAGTTTCCAAATATTTGATTATTCACCAAACAAGAGGAACTCCTGAACAACAAGAAGGGCAACCAAAAGGAATGCTGCCACCAATCCAGATCAAAACAACAACGTTCAAAATGAAACCAAAAGAACAAACTTTGAAATGCCCTTAAACAGAAGACACCCAAACAAAGCTCAGAACTTCAACCAATGTCTTTTAAACACTTTTAAGGCTGTTTCCATCATCTCACCCTTCCACCTATCTGCCCTAACCTCCCACCATCCTGGGGATGCTGTTGAGGGTGTAATGGTGTAAAAGTGGGATGATCCACTTAGAGTGTCTGAAAAGGAGAGTTAAACATGGTGTGTCCTTGGTTCTCCTTTTCAAGGACTGTCCTCATCTTAATGGGTATAACATTAGACACTCAGCAACGTGTGTGTTCCTCCACCAACCTTGTACCATCCCTGGACTAGGAAGCAAGAAACAGCCATGTTTCCCATTAGAGAAACTACTAAGTTTGGTTTCTAGAAGGAAATGTTTGTGAATGGTATCTGTAAATATCTTTTTTAGGTGTGAAAAATCTCAATGAGGACAGGCTTTAATCCTCATGACCTTATTAAGTGAGGAAATTTTGAAACTATTAGAGATGCCAGAGTCAGAGAAAGCCACAGGAGGTTACCAAGGACAAAGTCATGTGATCGGAGGGCTGCCATCATTACAGTGGTGCCAACTCTTAGAGAGAACATGATTTTGCTGATATCTTCATTATGGACTTCCGATAAAACTTTTTGTTTAAGCAAACTCATTGTGTGACATTATCATAGTAACACTGGCAAAATAAGACAAGTGTATAATACTATAGCATCTTACCATGTGCTGTTCATGTAGAAGATGTTCCTGTGTTTAAACCTGAACTTCTACTTACACTTTCCTTCCACCCTGCAGGCACCAAGGAATTCCTCAAATCAAAGCTGTAAGTAAGGTGTTAGAAAATTCCCTCAGATAGGGCAAGAGGTAGGAAATTATGTTACAAAGATGTTCTATTTTCTCCATCCCACTCTTTACTGAGCAGCTGGCATACATGGAATCTATCTGAGGAATAAGCCCTGCCATCCTGGTGGTAGAACAACAGCGAGTCTAAGTCAGGATTTCTTTCCCATCACATCCAGTGAGTAACACACTTCATAGCATCAGTAAAATAGTATATTGATTAGAATACAGACTTAGAAGACAAATCAGTCTGGATTTACAGCCAAGCTTTACTAATTATGAGACTTTAAATCTTGTCCAAGTGATGCTCAAAGTAAGCATTAATTTCCTTATATACAAAATGACAATATTAATATTTCCTTCATGGGAATATATGAGAATCAGGGGATATTCTAGACTTAGCAGTGTCTTAGACTTAGTAGTTTCTAATACATAGAAAGTTCTTGTAATTTGTTAATTTGCAAGGTATTTTCATTTCCCTTAACGTCTGTAAACTTTTCAGGGAATCTCAACATCACTGTCAGTTATTTCTGGGTAAAGATTTAACATTCCAAGGAGATTTTAGAATTATGATAGTTCCTGAATCAGCATTGCAGCCAGCAAAACTTGTCCTTTCTTCTCCCTAATTTCAGCATTCTTCCAGAATCCTATTAAGTATAGAGAAAAATAAGGCAAGCTACACCCAAACTACTGCGATAGAGAGTCTGCTATCCCTGTCTAACTGTATCCTCTTCCGTCCACCATTATCATAGATGCCACAGTCACAGGAGAAAATACCATGAGCTGGTTTGGCTGCCAACTTGACTAAAGTTGCTAATTCTAATCCTCTGGGAACTGAAAGTTCAGAACTCCCTAAACTAGCTGTGCTTAAGTAATATCCATTTAAATATATCTTCAAAATCTCACTTGAAATTGTTGATAAGACAAACTCTGGGGGCATATGAGCCTGGAACAACACATAAGCATAACCAGCCACAAATAACAGATGCTGTTGGTTCTGTGTTTCCAAGCCATGTGGATCCAAAGTATGAAGGATTAAAGTAGTTCTGTCCAGGCTGAGCACAAATTTTCTTAAGAAAGGGCTTAAAAGAGCTGAATTCAGGGATGTGCTCATCCAGGAAAACTGCATTTGCTGCTGAGTTCATAATGCTGGCAATCCATAATTTTTCTGTTTTAAGGCAGTTTATATTTTCAGAATTTTAAATCTGGTTAGAACAAAGCTCAACTGGCTTTTACAATACACTTCATTTAGTTGTTAAAAATATATTGGCCAATATGCTGGAAGGAGGCTGATGGAGAGCTATCCTCCAAGAGGTTAGGTATTTTCTCCATCAATTTCTATTGTAGACCAAAGTTTTGGAAATTTTTTGACTACGGAAATTTATTATCTGTGCTGGGATGCTTCTCGACCACATTCACAGATTTTTATTTGTGAGGCTAAGCCCATGAACTTAGATTTACTTAGCAAGTTTCTTTAAGCAATAATTTCTGAGTCATTATTGTAGAGAAGGAATACCAAATTTAAGGTAAAAATGGATAAACTTGAAAACAGTGTTTATTGATAGCTCAGTAATTGTAAAGTCCGTAGAAAATGTTCTCTACAAATAAGATGGCTTGTCATAAATTGAACCTATTATTTTTCCAAACACATTCAGAAGGTTATGTATAATCAGTGGCTTTTTTTATTGGTAATTTTTTCTCAAGTTGACACTAAGGATGTTGGTTTATGGGTAAGTTGAATTTAAATATTTGTTTTAACACAGACCTTTATGAACAATGACCAGAATACAAAATATACTAAGAAATGCAGAACTGAGATTCTAGGGAGCCAACCATTGATAAAAATGTCAAACTTTTATTAAATCATTTTACTGATAGTAAGACAATATATTCTCTTTATAAAAAACTAGGATCACAAAATTGATTTTATAAAGAACATAAAATAGTCCATAATCCATAACTTAAATAAGCACTATTTTTCTTCAGTGTCTTTTTTAGAGACATTGCTATTATCTTTGTCATCTTAGACAACTGACATGAGAATATACCTTCCTATTTCAAATTGCCATTTTCCATTCATACTGGAAACACACCTTTCTGCATTAATAGTACTTCTTATAAATCGATTTGATTTTCTACTTCTTATTTCATAATTATACATCAAAATTCATTTAACTGATCCCTTTTTTGTAGACATTTCAGTTGTCTTCACATTTTCATTATTATGAAAAAATATTGTGAAATACATGTTTCTTTAATTTTTGCCTATATTTTTTATTGAAACTAGATTCCTAAGAATATGGAATATTGGACCAAGCAATAAGTTCAATTATAAAGTTCATATTATATAAAGTATTTTATTCCCAGAATATTTAATACCAACACACACTCACCAGACTATATAATATAGATCCCTTACATCTTTCTTACTTTACCAGTTCAAATATTTCACATTTTAAATTGCATTTTTGCTTGCTTATGAATAGTGGACTCATCAGATGACACACATTTTCTGTAAGTATTAGCTTTACATTAGTTTTACTTTTTCTTTATAATGGTGTGATTAGATTTTTTTCTTTATTTCTAACTACTATTTCTGTATTAACAGTTGTCTGTCACTCTTTTTTTTTTTCATTTTATTTAAAGAAAAATTAAAATACATTCTCACATTACAGATTTCTACAGTTGGAAAATAACAATTATTTCATTGCTTTATATTTCTGGATCTTTTATTTAAGGACAAGTAAGATAAAAACTTTTGAAGTACAAGACTCTGTTCAGAATTAGTTATCTTTGAAGTGTCTACAAGGGAGACCTCTTCCCTAAATGAAACTAGAAGCTCCCCAAAGTAGGATTTAGATATTGTAATGTGAAATATCAGCATTTCCTAATTTTAAAGTTTCCCTAAGACCTGCAACCACAATAGGTGGTATCAACTATAAAGAGGAGTTTTCAAAAATTATACAGAATCTAATTTTCTGCAATGTCTTAATTTATGAATTAACAGTCTTTTCCTTTGTCCACCATTCCCAGGACAAATATAAAAGAACTGTGGTCACAAGTGTTGAGAATAATAAAGCCAGCACTCCCACACCATGGCAACATCTTTGCAGATACTCACATAATGATAGTTGAAATAACAAAGCCCAGCAAAGGATAAAGCCAAGAATGTCACAAGGCCTCCCTTTGCAGCTTTCTGTAATGCTTTCCCAGGGACATAGTCAGTTATAACTTGTTCAAGGCTCCATTTACTATGGAGAGTGACTGCTGCAGCCAGGGAGTAGTCCACAGAGAACAAGGAGTAAAATAAGCAGCTGGAAGCAGGCCCAGGATTAAAATGCTGACAGCTTTCTCAGCAGTCCAGTGAGGTGATGCAGCCTTGAAACTGTATGGCAGCTGGCAGACAGGTGAATGTGCTGCACTCCTGGGGTGGACTAGTTTTGGAGAAATGCCAAGACATGAGCAGGTCTGAGAACTGCCATCCTGCTTAAGGCTTAAGGTCATCCTTGTCTGTCACGCTTGTTGCAAATGTCTTTTGAGTTTGTTTCCTGTCTTTATGTAGTTGAATGAATCAGCTTTGTGCTATGATTTATACCACAGCATTTTTTCTTAATATACAGAGATCTGTTGTATATTTATCTGTTTGTTTTCTTGTTTTTGAGCAGATGGAGCCTTTAAATTTTTAATATGTAAAACCAATTTTTGCTTTTTCCTTTTTATGGTGCTGTAAGATAAGCATTACTTTGTTTTGATAAAAGAACATCAATTCTGAAAAATCTTTTATTACTCCCACTGAACAATTTTGAATGTTCTTTATATTAATGTCTTTTGGGTATTAGAAAATGAATGCTTCTTAATAAGCTTATTGGTATTCTTAGAATTCCTCAAAATTAGGAGTATTTTAAATACAAAAATGTTTTTGAATTTATCAAGTCTAATATTTTTCTATTTCTGGTGTAGTAATTTTTCATTGAAATGTTTCCTAATATAATTTGTGGTTTTTCTAATGATGTGCAAGGGGTCTTAGTTCATTTACATTCATGCTTTTTCGTTTATTTTAATATCAAAACAAGGCAACATTTCAAAGATAAAAATTATGATATGTGGTATTCTCATTTTTTAATAATAATTTGGACGTGTGTGGAAAACAATAACTTTACCTTTAGGATGCAAACTTTGATAAAGAAATAATGATCTTCCTGATTTCCTCTATGACATTTGTTATTTTTCTTAAATCATATGTGAAAAACTTTTCAATTCAGTAAGACAATGGTCCATAAACAATATCACATGGCTCCTGAACAATGAAAACAGAAATTATATACAGTCTGTATATTTTCAAGAATATCGTCTGACCAATAAATTATGGGGCTTTTATGACCTCATATTCAAACATGTCTTTTCTGAACAGATACAGAGAATAGTAATCTTTCTTAAATGTAATGTTAAATCACAAAAACACTTGAAACTCAATAAGAAAGAAGTTCCCTAAACAATAAATTCTAAAGTTAGAAATAAATTTGGGGAAGGTTGCATTGCATCAAGTTCCCTGTTTTATCTTTTCAGAATTGTTTGATGAGGAATCTATAATATTCTTATGCAATTCTCTTTCAGTGAAACCTGAGTTCACAAATCTCATTGCCACCATGTATGTTACTGTAACCTCAAATATTCATTCAGTTCAGTTGATGCTGAATTGTGACTACAGGATTTTAATATCAAATAGATCTCACCTGATGTTTAGTAGTCACTCTGAAACAACCTATATCTAATAGGAATAAGAAACTATGCAGGATAGAATCATCAGACTAAATGAATAGAGAAGAAACATAGGGGAGTAGACACTCACGTCGTCAATCCTCAGTTCCTGCTCTCAAGTAATCTTTCTATTCCTGTTTGTCTCTTTGAAATAATACTGTGGAAATGTTTGGGAGATAATCCAGCCATGTGGGATTGTAGGATAGGTGCCTGGCATATCAACAGTAGCAATAATGTGTATGTGCATAATGCTTTATGTATTTAAAATATGACTAAAAATGTAGCTCAATTTTAAGTTTGTGGTTTATCTGTTGTGGTTTCCATCAATCTTATAGGAACAAATTATCTGACAGTTATAGTATTTTCTTGATCAAAATTCATATAATACCATTGCAATTTCTGTGTTATTTGCAGATATCAAGTATCCACATGCAAACCTGGACCATGAAGCAAATGAACAACGTGACAGAATGCATCCTGCTCAGCCTGCCACAGAACCCAGATGTGCAGAAACTCTTGTTTGTCGTGTTTACAATCATATTTTTAATGACCCTGGCAGACAACCTACTCATTATAGTGACAACTGCCCAGCCCTAAGCTCTCCCATGTATTTTTTTTCTGTGTTTCCTGTCTTTTCTAGATGGCTCCTTATCTTCTACTACAAACACCAAAATGATATTTGACTTTCTCATTGAAAAGAAAATGATCTCTTTCATTGGGTGCATGAATCAGATTTTTGTGCTACATTTCCTTGCGGAACATGAGATCATTCTGTTTTCTTTGATGGCCTATGACCACCACATGGCCACCTGCAGGCCCCTGCACTACATGATCACAATGAACTGGTGGGTGTGTGACCTTCTGTTGGTAGTGGCCTGTGCTGGAGGATTTATTCATGCCCTGATGCAAATCCTTTTCAACATATGGTTACCTTTCTGTGGCCCCAATGTCATTGAACATTTCATGTGTGATCTTTACCCACTGCTGAAGCTCTCCTGCACTGACATACACATCCTTAGACTCCTTGTTGCTACCAAAAGTGAGTTCCTGTGTATGTTCAGTTTTTGTATTGTTATTATCTCCTGTGTCCTCATCTTTTTCTCTCTCAGATCTCATGGTTCTGAAGCATGGTGGAAGGCTCTCTTCACGTGCTCCTCACATATTACTGTGGTTGCTCTATTTTTTATACCTTGTACATTAGTATATCCTCATCCCATGACAACCTTCACCATGGATAAAGTGGTGACTGTATTTTATATTCTGATAACACCCATGTTAAACCCTTTAATCTACACCCTCAGAAATGCAGAGGTAAAAATTGCAATGAGGAAGCTCTGGAGCTAAAATTGATCAAGGTTAATAATTCATGTAAACAGACAAGACAAATCAAAATCTCCTCATATATAAGAATAAGTCTCTCTAACACAAAAAATAATTGTCTTGCAGTAGAATGTTTATGTTTAGATATGTATTAGTACCTTATCTGGAAACTTAAATGTTTCCTCCTTCAAAAAATATCAATACGTAGTTAAATGGGTATTATGCATTCTTCCAATTAAAGACTTCTTTGTATATACAAATTATTGATCAAAGAGATATTGCTAATTGATATAAATCAATACAATATTTGTAAATCCTTGGATTTATATATTTTATAGAAAATTATCTGCAATCTTTAAGTACCAGTAATGTACTTAAAGTATATTAAAATGGGTTATGGATAAGAATTTTATTGAAATGGAATCATTTCAACCCCAGATCCTGCAGTCAGGATAGAATTATATTTGTGGTAGAAAGCATCAAGCAGAAATGAATGATTTTGGAGGAAGGAATGAATGTCATTAAGGCATGTGTTTTGCATACCACTGCTTCCTTTACCTGAGAAATATTAGTTTCAGCTCCCAAGACCAAAGAAGCCTATGCTCTTTATGCATCCTGGTGGAGCTAATGAAAAGTTTCACCCTAGAGGAAAAAGACATTTGGGAAGGGATTACAAAATCCAGTTCCCTTCTTATCCGTATGGAATCAATGATCAATTAGGTGGTGTTATTGTGTGACATTCCCGTAATCCTAACTAAGGATTGGTCTTATCCAGTCTCTGCTGGCATACTCTTACAGGGACAGAACACCAACACAAAGGGTTCTAACAGGTATTTGGTCAAAATCATTGCTGGCTCTGAGTTGAGCTGCTTCTGATCCCACTTCTGACACCACATAATGTTGTCGGTGAAATAACAAACAGTTGTTAAGCAATTAAAGTATTTATTTGGGATCTTAGAATTTCAATTTGTGAGCACAAATTCAGGTAGCAACTTAATTTGTGTCCAAGTAGATACTCTCAGGCAAGATAAATATATATGCAACTTCATATGAATCTGCCAACCTGCTTAAGTCTAGCATTCTGCTTTATATCAATAAAAAATGATATTGCCAATTCTTATGCATATTTGTCAGCACTTCCTATGTTGAAATTTTTAAAAAATCATTTTATAAATGTATAGTGAAATCTTCTTGTGGTTTTAAATTGCTTTTTCTATATAACTAATTATATTGTGCATCTTTTAGCTGGTGAGTTATTTGCCAATTATATATCTTCTTTGTTGAAGTATGCATTCAAATCTATTGCCATTTTACATTGAATTTTCAATTTTATTATTATTGAAATTTGAGAGCACTATATACATTGTGAAAACAAGTCTTATATCAGATATGTCATTTGTTAATATTGTCTCCTTTTTTGATATTTGCCTTTTCATGTCCTCCTAATGAAGTCCAGTTTATCAATGTTTTTATTTATTTGATCATGCTTTTGTTGATTTTTGTTGTTTAATTTTTTTCATATGTTCCTTACTGGTATTTTATAGTTTGGGTTTTAACACTTATGTTAATTGGCAATTTTTGGTAAATGTTTATTCATGGTACAATGTATTAATCAAAGTTCAATTTTACAAATGTATTTCCAATTATTGCAGCTCCATTTTTTTTGATCAGCATCATACATTTTATAATACACTCATATTTATATGCAAATTTCATGTTTACAAGTACGAAAGGAAAAGAACTGCAAAGAATCTAAGGAACTGCATAATCAACTACATTCAACAGTTGATATTGTTGTCCTGGTTCCCCATTCTCTACTTTAAATCTCATCTAGCTCGTGGACTTCAATTTTAGAAATTGGAAGCTGTGTGTAGTTTTGCACATATCTGGGTTTCCACAGATATGTACTGAGACTCCATCATGTTTCAGGTCAAATTGGCTAAAAGAAAGCCATCGATTGCTGATTGAGTTTCATAATTAGTGAAAAACAAACTCTCTAGGGTTTCAAAACCAGAATTCATGGTTTGTGTTTCTGTACTGTTCAACTGAATTTTGTGTTCTAGATCAAGTAGAGTTTTAGCAGTGGAAACCCCTTCTGTTTGAGTTTCTGTGTTCAGATGAATAAGTGCTCATAGAATATCTGGAGTGTTTCTGAAAACTGCCCAGAGACAGATGAGGCTACTGTCTAAAAAGTTTAAGTCTGCCTGTGTCTGCACATCAAACATTTCAAGGCCTAAGAAGTTAGCATTTCCCTTACAACCATGGGACTGGGAAGGGGTGTTTACAAGTAAAAAGTCAGTTTGGGGTTCTATGTCCAGGGATTCCAAGATTGGCTCAGTGTTCATATTGCTAAGTTCACTTTCTTCTGATTGAGTTTGGGTATTTGAGGCAGAAAGGAACTCTTCAATACAAAAATCGATTCCAGGATTCTGGGTAGGGGTAGATGGGACTGTGTTTTAGTTTCAGGGTTCATGTCAGACAAAAGATTGTGATTATCCAATGTCTGATTAGGCAGGTTACTTGATGGTTTCTAAATCGCTTAATAAATCTGTGTTTTGGGTATGATTATCATGATTTGTGAAAGAAACATCCTATTTTGTTCACAGACACTCACAACTGGTCCCTGTGTACCTGGTCATGTGTGGAACTTTACACTCTGCTGGTTTGTGTTTCTCTGGAGATCCCACCTGACTGGAAATAAGAACCTAAAAAGGCATCAGTATGAGAAACCACTGATGAAGTTACTTTAGAACCAGGCAACAATGTTTGAGTGTTAACACTAATGGGAAGCAAAACTTCAGAACCAAATGCTCAAGTCAGTTTGAGAACAGGATGACACAGAGGAATCTGGGACAACACATTGTGCAAAAGGCAGAAGGCTTTGTGAGGCTTAAGACAGATCTGTCTGCACATTGAAGAAATGCTGTTTTTCTGATATGAGTTTCTGAGTTTTTGTAAAGTAGTATGTGTACATTTACCCAAGTTCACTTGAACCTCTGTACTAATTGGCTAAACACTAACAAGATTCACAATTTTTGAGAGAGGTAGGTTCTCCTGAAGAGGACAAGCTTCTGAATCTAGGCCGAGGGTTAAGGTTCCTATGGGCAAGGGACCTAAGTTGATGGCATCCGTGTCTCATCGACACCGACAACCAAAGGTGGGGAGGAGGAGTCTGCTGTAGGCACAAAGACAGGCATAGGAGAAAACTTCATGACAGGCAGTTTGACCAAAGCCATTTTGGGCTTTGGTAAAAGCAACTTCTGAGGATATCTTGGAACTGTTGTAAGAGTTTATTTTCTGTCATTAGAACTGCAAGAATCTTCAAAGGAAGCTACTAGCTTTATTTATGAAGTTTCTAATTCTTGAGTGTCTGGTCTAGGGGTTGGTTTATTGATCAATGATTCAGTGGTGTTTTTGACAACTTCATGGAGTTCTCCATTTTCTTTTTCTTACTAGGCAGATCGCTGTGCTCAGCAGGGATCTCATGGCCAATTTGGTAAATGTGAAACTGCAAGGTTGTTGTGTCGTTTAGGACAACCACAGGTACACTGGAAGATCTTGCAACAGGCCAACGCAAGTCCATTCAGTACCATTTGAAACGCTGCACTTAATAATTATTATTTATGATTCTTTTCCATTTTCATAAAGTGTGCTTCCCCAACTGGGGGACATTCGGGCCTCTGTTCTCAAGATCCACTTTCTGCTGGTGCCTCTAGTTATGTTTGGTAAGTCGTTAGAATGCCCTCTACATTCAAGTCATCTGTGTTTCTTCCTCAGAGAAGTATATGTAAGACAAGTGTAATACCTGCAAGCTGTGGCTCTTGACCAGATGCATATTGAGCACGGAGCTGTTGGTCAGAATCTTGCCGCAGCTGTGCAAGGTTCCCAGGATGTGTGTGCGCACTGCCCAGGACAACTCCTTCACGTACAGCTGGATCAACTCCTCGGTCGGTGACGCTGTAGCTGCGGGGGCTGCCTCGCCACGGTGGAACGCGGCTGGCTGTCCCTCAGAAGTCCTGAGTGACCCCACGGCCCCAGGTACCGGCAGCTTCCCTCCTGGCACCCAGAGAGGCCATGGTCTCCGACATCAGAGCCAAGGATCCATCCACAGCCGCCTCAGACAGAGGCCGCCATCGCCTTCGCATGGCAACCGGGCCTAGCTCACAACCCTGCAGCTCCATTTTTTAAAGGACTTCACTTATCCCTTGAATTACCTTTGCACGTTATCAAATATCAATTACCCATATAAGTGTGAGTCCATTTCTGGACTATCTGTTGTGTTTCTTAGAGCAATATGTTTATCCTTTCTCTAATACAACATTTAACAGTAAATCTAGAAGTCATTTATACTGAGTCCTCAACTTTGTTCTTTTTTGAATTCATTTTGGCTATACTATTTTGTTCACCTTTTCATACAAATTCTATAATGTGCTTGTCAATTTCTACGAAAGCAATATTTTCGAATTTGTTTAGAACTTTTGAATATAAGGATCAATTTGTGGAGATTTGAGATATAAATAATGATAAGTCTTCCAATTCATTCATATGTTATATGTCCTCATGTATTTATATCTCGATTTCTTTCATCAGTAATTTTTCGTTTTCAGCATATTACAGAACATATGTTAGATTTAAACCTAAGGATTACATGGTTTTAGTGCTATTTTAAATGATACTTTTAAAAATTTCATTTTCAAAATGTTCTTCCTTGTCTAATATGATAGATTAATTCTGATCTTTTCTCCTGCGATCTTACCAACTCACTGATTAGTTAATGTAACTGTTTTTGCATATTACTTGAGATTTTCTCTGCACATAATTATTTCATCTGTGAATACATTTCATTCTGGCCTTTCCAATATTATTCTTTTCATTTCTTTTCTTGCCTAATTGCACCAGTTAAGACCTCCAGCTGGTGATAAAAAAAAGAGGGATGGAAGTGGGCATCTTTTCCTTGTTTAACATGCAGGAAAGAAAGGATTCTGATTTTCATGAATATGTAGGATATTAGCAATTGGATTTTGAAGATACCCTGAGAAAGTTGTCTTCTATTCTTATGGTGTTAACAGGCTTTTGTCTTTTTAAAATAATAACTAGAAGTTGAATTTTGTCAAAGTATTTTTGCATCAATTCAGATGATCTTATGATTTTACTTCTTTAGCTTTGTGATGTGGTGAATAATATTTATTGTTTTTGAATATTAATTCAGCCTTTTATAACCAAGATAAAACTCAATTGGTCATGGTATATAATTTTGACTTTCTAGTATCTTGTTGAAAACTTTTGCAGCTGTGTTTATGAAGGATATGTGTTTGTAATTGTAGCATGATCACTTGGTCTGGTTTTGGTATCAAGGAAATAATGGCTTCATAAACTCATTTGGGAAGTCTTTCTTCCTAGTCTGTGTCTGCAAAATTTTCTGTACAACTGAGATTATATTTAACACTTGTGTTTGGTAATGTCATGAATAAAATAGTGTAGCCCTGTATATTAATTGCTGGGAGAACTTTTACTATGAATTGGATTTTTTTCACAGATGAATGGATATTCACATAATCTATTTCTTTTTGAGTGATCTTTGGAATATTGAGTTTCCAAGAAATTTGTTTGTTTAATCTAAGTTGTCACATTTATGTGAATAGTTGTCTGTAATAGATCCTTATTATTATTTTCATGTCTGCAGTTCTGTATCACAGCTCCTCTTTCATTCCTGATATTTGGAATTTGTGTTTCCTTTCTTTCTGTTCTTGGTCACTTGGGGTAGTTTATCAATTTTACCACTGTTTCTCAAAAATTTCTCAAACTTGATTTCACTGATTTTTCTTAATTGTTTGACTTTTCAATTCCAGTAATTTCTGCTGTTATGTGTATTATTTCTTTCACTGTGCTTGATTTAGATGTCATTTGCTCCTCTTTATACACTTTGTTTAGGTGGAAACATATAATTCATTTCAGATTTTTTTTTTCTTTTCTAGCATATGCATTTGATGGTATGGCTAACTTTAAGCCCTGTTTTAATTGCATCCAACACATTTTGAAGTTCATGAGTGCTGTTTCAGTTTAATTTTATTTAATTAAAAATGTTATTTTCAGTTATAATATCATCTTAGACCCTTCATATTTTATTTCCAAAATGTCCTAATTTTCCCGAGATTTTTCAGTGACTGATTTTAGTTCAATTCCTTTTATGAGCCCTCACAGGCAAGAAGAGAACTAGATTTCATAAGCCTTTCCCAAATGCCCTTTATTCCTCTACCAGGATACATAAAGATTTTGGGCTGCTCAAGTCATGGGAACTAGATTATTTCTGAGGAGACAGGTAGCAGATTTATGCAAAACACATGTGGAAAATTAAATAAGATCCCTTGTTTAGGTTTTAAATATGTGGGTTTGAAGACATAAAGGGTGGAAAGGTTTAATAAATATAATTATTGATGAGCAGTATTGAGGATGAGTGTATGATTCTGTGAGTTTCTATAGGATTCTTCTAAAATGAAAGGAAAATTTATCAGATAAGGATTACAGAAAATCAGTACAAATTGGAACATGAGAATGTTTAATAAAGAGATTGTCTAGAATAGTCAAAATTTTTCTCCAGAAGCATTGAAGACCTACGTCTCATTGGGATGTATGTTTCTTGTCTACACTGCCTAGTATACAAATGTATACTTTTCTTCAGCAAGGAGGACCTCACTGATTGCAACAGTAAGTAGTGCCTTAAAAAGGGGTGCTCCTTAGGTCTATAGAGACATCTGGGCACTATAGACAGGGTAGACAACCCCAGGAAATTGGCACCCCTTCAATGGGACTTGCCTTGGAATATATGCTAACCTGTCTCCCCAATGTATTAGAGTTAGACTCATTTATCATTTTCCCACACATGATTCTTATTTGAACATAAAATTAGAATTATACCCATTAAATATATGTCCCAGAGACTTAAATCTTCTGGTTGTTCATATGCCAGTTGAACCCTGAATCTCAGGAGAGTTGCAACCTACTCTCCAGTTCATCAGACTCACACAGGACAAGTAACAAAAGGATGATGAAGGACAACACCTATCCCAAAAAACAGAGAGTATCTACAATTACAAGCAAGACATTTCCAACCATCTGTACCATGTGATCTAAGTCCCCTGTCAATTGGAAGCAGATTAGGCATCACCATCCCCAAATCCTCAAGAATGAGGAATGAGGAAACATATGGGGTGAATGCAAATATGGGCTAATGCAGACATTATTATTCCAGTAATGGAAGAACTTGTAACATTGATAGACAGTGGTCAACAGAGGTTCTGAGGGGAGGGAGAGGGAAAACAGGTGTAACGTGGGGCATTTTGGGGACATTGGAGTGTTCTGCAAGATATTGCAATGATGGATAGAGGCCATTATACATTTTGTCAAAATCCATAAAAATGTGTGGTGCAAAGTGTTAACCATAATGTAAACTATAGACCATGGTTAGAACTAATGCTTCAATATGCGTTCATCAATTGTAATAAATGTACCACACTAATGAAAGTTGTTGTTATTGGTGGAAAGTGTGGGAGGGGAGGGAGTGGGGTATATAGGAATCCCTTTTATTTGTATTTTTTGTGCTTTAAATATTTTATTATTTTCCTATCATAATTTTTTTAATAATAATTTTTTTTATTTTTTAAAAGATGTTTAGATTACATAAATGTTACACAAAACCTATAGGAATTCCCATATGCGCCACCTCCCATACCTCCCACAACCTCCCACATAAACATCCTTCATTAGTGTGGCATATCACCTGCAATGGATATACACATCCTGGGGCTTTGCCACTAAGCATGGACAATAGTTCCATTGTAGACCACACTCTCTCCCACACAGTTCTGCACGATATATGATGCATAAAATCTGTCATTTTATGCATCTGTCATTTTATGTATCTGTCATTGCAATGTCACTCAGGAAAATTCCAAGTCCTGAAAAAGCCCCTGTATTACAACTGCTTTTCCCTCTCCTGCCCCCAAAGTGTCCGGTGGCCACTGGCTCCACATTAATGATGTAATTTCTTCCATTGCTTGAATCACAATATGTCTATAAAAGAGTACCAGTAATTCCACTCTAGTCCATAGATCTTCCCCCAATCCTGAGGAGTCTGGCATGGTGATGCCCACTCCAACTCCAATCGAGAGGGTTCATATATCCCATGGATAAGATGGATGGGATTATCCTGCCTGCAGCTGCAGACTCTCTCCATTCCCTGGGATGACCATTGTCCATCATCATCTCCTTGCTAGCTGACCTGGGTGAGTCCATTGAGCTATAGAGTAGGAGTTGCAGCTCCACTGAGATTCCGGGCCCAGATGGCACATGGACAGCCCAAAGACTCCAGTCTCTGGAAGTACACCGACAAACTCCAGTAGCAAACATAAGTTTGAATAGAAGGGATAGAAGGGCCATGTGCAGGGAAGACATATTTGAGTCCAACTCTGTCACTCTCAGGAGCACAGATTCCAAAGTAGCGCCCAATGATAAGGCATGAAACTCTGGAGCTATCTGCCTTGATATAGGACCTGGGTGCCTCCAGAGCCTTCAGAAGTCCCACTATTTGGGGTGATATCCACATTGGAAGTCTATGAGATCCTGGGATGTGCATAAGCATTACTGCTGGGATGACCTCCAGACTCAGTTTGAAGTCTCTTAGTCATATGAACTCATATGTCTTTACCTTTTTCCCCTTTTATTCGAGGTCTTTTCCCAGTCATATTGCCAGTTGAACTTGGTAGTAAGCCCTCATTGCCAGGGAGGCTAATCCCTGGGTGTCATGTCCCATGCTGGGAGGAAAGTAATGCATTCATATGCTGAGTTTGGCTTAGAAAGATGCCACATTTGAGCAACAAGGAGGATCTCAGGAGGCAACCCTCAGGCTCGCCATAACAATGGGCTAAGTTTCAATTTCAAGAGCAAAGATTCGTAAGGCTATTCATCAATAACAAGAGCCCATCAGTGGATCATCCTCCTTGCGAGACACTGCCCCTGGACTTGGGGGACTGTTACTGCTCCCTTGGAGAATGTGGCAGAGGTCTCCAGGATGGGATTTCAGTATTCTTTCATTTTTGAGTGATTCTACACCCACTGTGACCATGCCCCGTGAGCATTTTAACAATTTTATATATCTTTTATGTATATTCAGGTGAACTTCCTCCCATGCACCACCATCCCTAACATCCCCCACTGACAATCATCTCCCGCCCAAGTAGTAAACCTTCTGTGATCCAAAGCTTCTTTAAAAAGGAAGCCAATATTATAGCCAAATACATTTAATAGGAAAATGAAATAATAATGATAAGTTTAAATATAAGAGATAAAATACATGAAAACTTAAAGAAAAAACTAAAAATTAAATTAAATTAAAGGATTGGGATATTCAAAATTGGGAAAAAAATTTAAAAAAATTTTTTTTGACATTTTGTTTTTTATCACTGCAATATATGGTGTCCATTCTGTATCATGGCACCTTCCCCCTCTCATTCCCCAGAGTCTCACTATTTTTCATTTAACTTTCAAGGAAGTTTGAGGTCAAAGCAATTTTACACACAGAATACAAGAGACACTTATATACCCAACCTCCTCCCCCTTTCCTCAGCCCATATTAAAATCTTTTTGTATGTGGTTGGTAGCATTGTTATAACTGATATACAGATAGTGAAATATAGCTAATAAACATTGACAATGGTTTACAGTATGGTTTATATTTTAGACAGTACATTTTTATAAATTTTGATGATATTTATCATGTCCTGTGTCCATCTCTGTAAGGTAATGAAAACTTTTCCACTGACCACTAAAAACCCCCTGTTTGATCTATTCTGATCCTCTGTCCTCATCCCCCCATGGCCCACAATGACCCCCTGGCTTGTCTCATTAGATGACAAGATTCATAGTTACATGCAACAACAGGTCTTGACACACTGGTTTGTCCTCCCCTATTAGGAACCACCCTTGCTTCTAAGAGACACCCACCTATATCTTTCTGAGCGAATCGGTCCTCCCAAAGATGAGAGTCCACCTCCTTCCTGCTCATTGTGTGAGTCTCCACTTACTGATACAACACATTATAACAGGATGAACACTCACACACTCCCTAGAAGCCTGCTGCAGATGCTCCCTGTCCTGAATGCACCCCTCAACCAACACCCAAACCAGTGTCACTACCTTTTCATATTGCCATAAGAGCATTCCCATCTCTGTACTTTCAACCTCATACCCACAAATCCCAAGTGTTCACCTGGTCCCTCTCCCATCTTTCCCCCCAGTATCCTGGGTATTCTCACCCACCATTCCCAAGCTACCAACCTGTCAACCCTGCACCATAAATCCCAATAATATCACTACCCACCTGTCCTATCCCTTCAATATGCAACTACATGCTATATCACTTTACCATAGATTATGTCTATACGGTTGATGATTCACAACTTTCTCTTCTCTTTCTTTTTCTTGTAAAGCTATCTTTCTGACAGTGGTTCTCTGAGACTGCTCAATTTCCTTAATTCATAACAGTGACATCAGGTACTGTTCATCTTTCAATGCCTGGCTTGCTTCACTCAACATATGGTCTTCCGGATTCATCCATGTTATTCCATGTGTTAGCACTTTATTCCTTCTCACAGCTGAGTAATATTCCATTGTATGTATGTACCACATTTTGTTTATCCATTCATCTGGTGATGTACACCTGGGTTGATTCCAATTTTTGGCAATAGTGAACAATGCTGCTATGAACATTGGTGTTCACATATCTGTTTGTATCTTTGCTTTCAATTCTTCTGGGTATATACCCAGAAGTGGAATCACTGGATCATACAAAAGAACTATAATTAGTTTTTTGAGGAACCACCAAACTGTCCTCCACGGTGGCTAGACCATTCCACAATCCCACCAGCAGTGGATGAGGGTTCCCATTTCTCCACTTCCTCTCCAACACTTATCTTCTGCTGTTTTTTTTTAATAGCTGCCATTCTAATAGGTGTAACCTGGTTTCTCACTGTAGTTTTGATTTGCATTTCCTTAATAGTTAGCGATGTCAAACAGTTTTTTCATGTGCATTTTAGCCAATTGTATTTCTTCTTGTAGAAGTGTCTTTTCAGGTCACTTGCCCATTTTTTAAATGGGTTGTTTACCTTTTTATTTTTGAGGTGTAGGATTTCTTTATATATGCAGGATATTAGGCTCCTATCAGATATGTGGTTGCCAAATATTTTCTCCCATTGGGTCAGCTGACTTTTTATTTTCCTCATAACATCCTTTGAGGTGCAAGAGTTTTTAATTTTGAGGAGATTCCATTTATCTATTTTTTCTTTTGCTGCTCATGTTTGGGTGTGAAGTTCATGAAACCATTTCCTTTTACCAGGTCCTATAGATGCTTCCCTATATTATCTTCCAAAGTATTTATGGTCTTGGCTTTTATATTTAGATGATGATCAGTCTTGAGTTGATTTTTGTATAAGGTGTGAGAGGTGTTCCTCTCTCATTCCTTTGCATACGGATATTCACTTCTCCAAGCACCACTTGTTGAAGAGGCCATTCTCTCCCAAATGAGTGGGCTTGGTGGCCTTGTCAAATATCAGATGACTAGTGTATGCGAGGAATTATATCAGAACTCTCAATTCGGTTCCATTGGTCAGTTTGTCTATCTTTGTGCCAATACCATGCAGTTTTAATCACTGTAGCTTTGTAGTATGTTTTAAAGGCAGGTAGTGTGATACTTCCAACTTCTTTTTTCGTTTTCAATATGTCCTTGGCGATTCGGGGCCTCTTACCCTTCCAAATAAATTTTGTAGTTAGTTTTTCCAATTCCTTAAAAAATACAGTGTTGATTTTCATTGTGATTGCATTAAATCTGTAGATTCGTTTGGGTAGGATAGACATCTTGATGAAGTTTAGTCTTCCTATCCACGAACAGGGAATATTCTTCCATTTATTTAAGTCTTCTTTGATTTCCTTCAACAGCGTTGTGTAGTTTTCTGTATACAAGTCCTTTACATCTTTAGTTAAATTTATTCCTAGGTATTTGATTCTTTTAGTTACTATTGTAAATGGTATTTTTTTCTTCATTTCCTCCTCTAATTGTTCATCATTGGTGTACAAAAATGCTACTGATTTTTGATCATTGATCTTATAGCCTGCAATGCTATTGAACTACTTTATGAGTTCTAGCAGGTTTGTTGTAGATTTCTCAGGGATTTCTATGTATAAGATCATGTCTTCTGCACATAGTGAAATTTTTACTTCTTCTTTTCCAATTTGGATGCCTTTTATATCTTTTTCTCACCTCAATGCTCAAGCAAGTACTTCGAAGACAATGTTAAATCAGAGTGGTGATAGTGGTCATCCTTGTCTTGTTCCCAATCTTAGAGGGAAGGCTTTTAGGATTTTACCATTGAAGATGATGTTAGCTTTGGGTTTTTCATATATACACTTTATCATATTCAGAAAGTTTCCTTCAATTCCTATCTTTTGCAGTGTTTTTTATCAGGAAAGGGTGCTGTATTTTGTTGAATGATTTTCTGTATCTATAGACATGATCATGTGATGTTTTTCTTTCAATCTGCTTATGTGCTGTTTTACATTGATTGATTTTCTTATGCGGAACCATCCTTGCATACCTGGGATGAAACCCGCTTGGTCATGGTCTATAATTCTTTTGATATGCTTTTGAAGGTGATTAGCCAGTATTTTGTTGAAGACTTTAGCATCTAGTTTCATTAGAGAAATTGGTCTGTAATTTTCCTTTCTTGTGGTATCTTTGTTTTGCTTTTGTATAGGGTAATGTTGGCATCATAGAATGAATTAGGCAATGTTCCTTCTACTTTTATTTTTGGGAAGAGCTCAATCAGGATTGGTGTTAGCTCTTTTCAGAATGCTTGGTAGAATTCAGCTGTGAAGATATCTGGTCCTGGGTTCTTTTTAGTTGGGAGGTTTTGATGCCTCAGTCTATCTCTTTACTTGTAATTGGACTGTTGAATTTCTTCTTTCATCAATGTAGGCTGCTTGTGAGTTTCTAGGAATTTGCCCATTTCCTCTAAATTATCATTCTTGTTGGCATATAATTTTTCAAAGTATCCTCTTATGATACTGTTTATTTCTGTGGGGTGAGTAGTGATATCCCCTTCCTCATTCCTTATTTTGTGTATTTGCATCTGCTCTCTCTTTTTCTTTATTAGTCTGGCTAAGGGTTTGTCAATTTTATTGATCTTCTTGATGAATCAGCTTTTGGGTTTGTTTAGTTTTTCTGATTCTTTCTTCTTTTCTATTTCATTTAGTTTGGTTCTAATCTTTGTTATTTCCTTCTTTCTACTTCCTTTGGTGTTTTTTGTTTGTTTGTTTTTTTGTTTGTTTGTTTGTTTGTTTTCCAATTCCTCCAGGTGTGCAGTTAGGTCTTCAATTTTAGCTCTTTCTTCTTTTTTAATATATGCATTTTTGGCTATGAATTTCCATCTCAGTATAGCTTTATATGTTGTGTTGTCATTTTCATTCATTTCAAGGTAGTTACTGATTTCATCTGAGATTTCCTCCTTGACCCACTGTTTGTCTAAGAGTGTGTTGTTTAACTTCCATATCTTTTTGCCTAATCTGGCTCTCTGGCCCTTAGTGATTTCCAATTTCAATCCATTGTGGTCAGAGAAATTACTTTGTATAATCTCAATCTTTCTGAATTCATTAGCAGTTATTCTGTGGCCTAGCATGTGGTCTATCTTGGATTATGATCCATGTGCACTCGAGAAGTATGTATTTCCCACTGTATATCAGTGTAGCGTTCTGTATATATCTATTAGGTATAGGTTCTTTGATGTATTATTCAGAGTCTTTCTTTCTTTATTGATTCTCCATCTAGATGTTCTGTCTAATGGTGACAATGGTATATTAAAGTCCCCCACTATAATTGTAGAGGCATTTATGTTACCACTTAATTTTTCTAGTGTTTGCTTCATTTATTTTGAGGCACTGTGATTAGGTGCAAAAATGTTTATGATTGTTCTCTCTTCTTGAATGATTACCCCTTTTACTAATATATAGTGTCCATCTTTGTTTCTTACAATAGTTTTGTGTCTAAAGTCTATTTTATCTGATATTAGGATAGCTACTCCTGCTCAATTTTGTTCATTGTTTTCTTGTAAAATTGTGTTCCAGCCATTCACTTTTAGCCTCCTTGAATCCCTGGGTCTAAGTGGGTTTCTGGTAGACAGCATATAGATGGATCATATTTCCTCATCCATTCTGCCAATCTGTGTCTCTTGACTGGTGAGTTTAATCAATTAACATTCAGTGTTATTACTCTCAATGAATTTTTAACATCAGCCATATTTTCTTTGAGTTAATGTATGCCATATGTTGTTTTTATTTCTCTTTCTGTCTTTTTAGTTGTTCTTACACTCTCCTCCAGCTGTCTCTTTCCTGTTTTTTCCTGTTGACATGTAGAACTTCCTTTACTATTTTTTGAAGTGCAGGTTTCTTAATGGCATACTCTCTTAATTTCTGTTTATCTGTGAATATTTTGAACTCTCCATCATTTTTGAATGCCAGCTTTTCTGGATAGAGAATTGTTGGCTGGAAGTTTTTTTCTTTTAGTACCTTGACTATATTATACCACTGTCTTCTTGCCTCCATGGTTTCAGATGAGAAATGAGCACTTAATCTTATTGTGCTTCCCTTGTATGTGATGGTACTCTTTTCTCTTGATGCCTTGAGTATTTTCCTTTTGTTTTGAGCATTGGACTTTTTGATAATTATATGTCTTGGAATAGGCCTGTTGGGATTTATACTGTTTAGGGGACATTGGGCTTCCTGGACATGTACATCCATCTCCCTAAATGGGGTTGAGAAGTTTTCAGCCATTATTTCCTTCAACACTACTTCTGTTCCCTTTCCCTTCTTTTCTCCTTCTGGGATGCCTATAATGCATATGTGTGTGCATTTTGTGTTGTCGGTTAATACCTCAGTCTTTGCTCGATTTTTTCTATCTTTTTAACTGATTTTTTCCATCTTTTTATCTATCTGTTCTATTATCTGTTTGATTTCAGATGTATTGTCTTCCACATCACTAATTCTTTCTTCTGCTTGTTCAAATCTGCTGTTATGTGAATCCAGTGTCTTTTTGATTTTTTGGATTGTGCCATTCATCACCATCATTTCTGTTATCTTTTTAGTTATGTTTACAATTCCTTCAGTATGTTCTCCCAGTTTCTTCTTAATATCCTTAATCTCCTCCTTCACTTCATTAAGTTTTTCCATGATATTTGTTTGGACAGCTTTGATTAGTTGTTCAATGTTCTGCATCTTTTCCTGGTTTTACTTTGTTCTTTGGACTGGTCCATGTCTTCCTGTTTCTCAGTATAGTTTATAATTTTTTGTTGCCTTCTGGTCATCATTTTATTTTGTTGGATTTATTCAGTTGATTAGCTTTTCTCTCTGCTCTAGAGTTTTATTTAGCTGGTGATTCTGTGTGTTTGTAAAGTTTTCTCTTTAACACTTTGTTCTTCTTGTTCTATATCCTTGTTTTTTTCTATGTTCCCTTGAAGGAAAAAGATTAGGGCCAGAGGAATCAAAAGATGTAGAAATGAAAAAGAATAATAGTAATATTGATAAAAGGTAGAAAAGAGGACACATAAGACTTAGTAAAATGAATATTCAACTCATGTAGGCAGTGTAGAGTAATAGGGGGGAAAAAGTGGAGGACCTACAATGGAATGGGGAACCAAATATAGAAAAGTGTATAGAATGATTTAAAAGTCCAGTATGATGAGGAGAGATAGAGTATAGAAAGGGCTGAAAGAAAAAAGTTAATAAAAGAAAAAACAAAACAGAATAGACAAGATAGAAATCAACACCTGTGAAGTTGAGAACTAATGAAAAAGGGTGGAATATAAGAACCACAAAAGAAAGCAGAAGGTAGAAATATGAAGGAAGTAAAAGAGATAGCATTGGTAGACAAAACCAATATACACAGAGAATGGGAAATCAAGGAAGAAGAAGCTCAGCAAAGAAGAAACAAGCTAGCAGGACCTAATTTAAAAAGGGGGGAGGGACAGGGAGGAAAGAGGAAAGAAAAGCAAGAAAGAAACAAAGGCACAAAGAAAAAGCAAACAAACACACAAGCAAGAAATCAAACAAAGCTAAGGAAGAACAGCATTCCTTTTTGGGCCCTTGTGGTTCTTCTCAGCCTGCCTGTGTTCATCAATCAATTACCTGCAGGCCTTTTCATAATATCTTCTTATAATCCTTTTATTTCTGTGGGCTTAATAGTAATGCCTTTCTTCTGATTTCTGATTTATTTGCATCTTCTCTCTTTTTTTCTTCATTAGTCTACCTAAGGGTCTGTTGATTTTATTGGCCTTCTCAAATAACCAGCTTTTAGTTTTTTTATTCTGTCTATTGTTATTTTTGTTCTCAATTTCATTTATTTTTGCTCTAATGTTTTTATTTCTTTACTTCTGCTACCTGTGGTGTTAGTTTCTGTTCTTTTTATATTTCCTCCAAGTGTGTGGTTATATCTACCATTTTAGCTCTTTCTTCATTTTTAATGTACGCACTGAGGGCTATAAACATCCCTCTTAGCCCTTTCTTCACTATATCCCATAAGTTTTGCTATGTTCTCTTCCCATTTTCATTTATCTCGAGATATTTCTTGATTTTTATTTTTGCAATTCTTTCTTTGGCTCACAGATTATTTAAAGGTGTGTTGTTTAACCTCCATATATTTGCAAATTTTCCCATTCTCTGCTTATTATTCATTTTCAACTTCATTCCATTATGATAAGTGAAAGTGCTTTGTATTATTACAATGCATGCAAATTTACTTAGACCTGTTTTGTGACCCATCATATGGTCTGTCCTGGAGAAAAATCCATGAGCACTTGAAAAGAATGTATATCCTGCTATTTTTGGGTGTGATGTTCTGTATATGTCTGTTCTGTTAGGTCTAGCTCATTTATCATATTGTTCGAGTTCACTGTTCCTCATTGATCCTTTGTCTAGATGTTCTATCTATTGATTAGAGTGGTATAGTGAAGTTTCCATCTTTAGTGTAAAGAAGTCTATTTCTCCCTTCAGTTTTGTCAGTGTTTGCCTGATACATTTTGGGGCACCTAGTTAAGTGCATAAACTTTTATGATTGTTATTTCTTATTGGTTGATTGCCCCTTTTATTAATATGTTGTGCCTTTTTTTAATTTCTTTTAACAGTTTTGTATTTAAAGTCTACTATATCAAAAATTAGTAAAGTTACCCTTGCCCTTTTTCATTACTGTTTGCATGAAATATTTTTTTCCAATCTTTCACTTTCAGCCTATTTGTACCACTGCATCTAAGGTAAGCCTCTTGTAGACAGCATAATATTGGCACTTAACTATATTTTTTAATACATTCTGTCAGTCTGAGTCTTTTGATAGGGGAGTTTTTTCCATTAACATTGAATGTTATCACTTTAAATGTATTACTTACTTCAAACATTTTATCCTTTGGCTTTCATATGTCATATCTTATTTTCTCTGTCTTTGTTTCATTTTAGTTACCCTTTCTGATAATCTTAATTTCTATACTCTTCATGTCTCTTTCTTCTGTGCTATCCTTTCAGGCTGAAGAACTCCCTTTTTTATTTCTTATATATAGCTGCCCTATTTTTAATGAAATCTCTTAGTTTCTGTTTATCTGTGAATATTTAAAACTCATTCTTATTTTGGAAGGTCAATTTGCCAGATAAAGAATTCTGCTTTCCAGTTTTTCTCTTTCAGTATCTTATCATCTCATCCCCATGGTTTTTGATGGGAAATCACACTAAATACCATTAAACTTTCCTTGTAAGTGACAGATTGTTTATTTTTCTTGATGCTTTTGGAATTCTTTATTTTTGGTATTTTAATTTCTGATAAGTATGTGTCTCAGAGTAGATCTATTATGATTTATTCTGGTTGGAGTATATTGCACCTCTTGGGCATAGATTTTCAGGTCCTTCATAAAAGTTTGGAAATTTTAGACCATTATTTCTTTGAATATTTTTTCTGTCTCTTTTCACTTCTCCTTTCCTTCTGAAACTCTCATGATGCATATGATAATGCACTTCATGCTATCATTCCTTTCTCTGGGCCTTTGCTTAATTTTTTACATTCTTTTCTCTATCTCTTCTTTTGTCTTTTCACTTTCATATGACCTGTCTTTTAAGTCACTTATCCTTTCTTCTGCCAGTTGAAATCTTTTCTTGTATGACTCTAATATATTTTAATCTCATCCATTGGGTCTTTCCTTCCCATAAGTTCTCTTATTTTTTTGTCCAAGTTTTCAAAATCTTCTTTATGCTCACCCAATGTCTTAATATCCTTTATCTCTTTAGCAATGTTTTCCATCAACTCCTTGGACAGATTTAGGAGAGTTGTTTGAACATCATTGATTAGTTGTTTCAAATCTTGTGTCTCATCTGGAATTTTAATTTATTCCTTTGACTGGGCCATATCTTTCTATTTCTTAGTATGTCTTTTAATGTTTTGCTGAAGTATAGACATCAGATTATGATTGTGAGTTTACATTGATGGTCAGTTTCCCTTTCTTGCCTAGAATTTTATTGTTGAATGGCTTTGCATTACGTCTCTTCTTTGTTTCTTGGATCAATTTATTCTAGATCTTTAAAATCACCAGTGTTTAACAGATCAAAACAGGTCCAGGGACCCAATAATAGGGTGCATATCAGTTTCCAATGGTCCTGTAGTAAGGGATAATAATGATACCAAAAAAAGCCCTTTTTAAAAATTTTTCCTTTAGAATTTGTAAGATGAACTTTCCTAGGCTGCTAGCAGATGAATATTTTCATCAAACCTTTCCCCTCAGCCTTAAGGGGGCATGTCTTTAACCTCTACAGTGCGGTGCTGAAATGATGACCTTAGGGATTCCCCTTTCAGGCCAGTGAAAGCCAAAATTTAGAGCCAGGCTTCACAGTCCAAATTATCGATCAGAAGCCAGGCTCAGCCCTCCACCGCAACCTCTTTTTTCCCAGGGAGGAAAAATCTCCACACCCCTAAGCATCAGTGGCAGCTAGTCCTCCTCTGCAATGAGGGTGCTTTCCTCAAGTATGGGGTATGAGTGCTGTTCCCTGCCTTGGAGGTGATCTACTCACAGTTCTTTATTTGGCTTCTCTATTTTTCATACTGCTTTCTCCTGGTTAGTGGAAAACACTCTCTATTGTGAAAACCTCTACAACAGTTGTTTTTTTTTGGGGGGGGGGCAGGGGGGAGCAGTTTCTGCTTTTCTTCTTGCTGTTTTTAGAAGAGAGGTGAGCACTGTTTGTCTCTATACTGCCATCATCCCAGAAAACTCAGAGCTCAAGTTAAGAAATCACATCAGTCCAGATTTAATTCTGAACACTCCCAATTATCAGCTTTTTGAATTTGACCAAATCTTGCTCCGCGTGAGAATCTAATCCCATACATAAAATGGAAATATCAATATCTCCTTTTGATGTTTATGTGAGAAATTAGATGAGATAAACTTAGTAGGGTTACTGTTACAAGAAAGTGGTAATTATTTGTTAGTTCTCTTTATATTCACATTGACTTTATCTCCTACAAACTTTCAGAGGATTTCTACTTCACTGTCAGACATTTTAGTGGAGTAATCAATCTCTCATGGAAAGATTTCATAATTATAATGACTTGTGAATCAATATCCAATTGTGAAAAACTGGACATTTCTAATTTCTGCACTTACCCAAATTCCTTCCAAATATAAGAGAAAAGATAACAAGTTATATATAAGAGTTGAGATTATCCTTGCCAAAAACGTGGGTTGGTCTCATGTGAGCTCTTTTTTCATTAAAGAAGATGACAACATGCAGTAATGAGTTTAATCCATGTTGGGCATCCTTCTAAGCACAATACATACATTTTCACCAAGATCCTCACGACAGTATTAAAAATTCAGTATTTGTAATCATACTTTGTGTACACATATGGAAAGTGATATAAAGAGACAGAGAAATTGCCCAAGTTCACATAGTTAGTAAATAGGAGGCAAGGATGTTGTGTTTTAAAGTTCTTGCCTTTAAGAATGAGTCAAATTTTTAATATCAGACAGCAATTGTCTAGCCTTCATGAGTCTGTCTTCAGGGCATCAGCAGTGGAAGAGCAGTTTTGCATTGACCTAGATATTTTTCCTTTCTTTGTCCTCTCTATAACTCTTTGAAATAGGTATAATAAAGGTAGTTTTATAGGCTCTGATTAGTCCATGCACCCACACTACCATCACTAGAACATCCTGTGCCATATGTCCCAACTCCAAGTTCAATTCCAAACCACCAGCCATAGAGAAGCTGCTAATCCAGCCCTGCTGAGTCTCATACCCACCACGGTCACAATGCTACAGCTACAAAAAGAGAGAATAGGATGATCTGGTTTGGATGCCATCTTAGCTGAAGCTGCTAATTCTTATCCTCTGGGAACAGAAAGTTCAGAATACCACTAACTAGTTGCAGTTAAGTATTACCAATTTAAATATTTCCTTGAAATCATCCTTAAAAATGTTGGAAAGGACAGACTCTTAGGAAACCTGGAGTGGAACACCGTATAATAACCAGCTACAAATAACAAATACTGTTGGATTTTAGTTTCCAAACCATGTGGCTCTAGGACCCCAAGGACCAAAGGAGGTATCTCCAGGTTGAATATAGACTTTCTTAGGATTTCTTTGGTAAGAAATCATGTTGCTGATTTCTTGGTGCTGGCAATCCTAGTTTTTCTGCCTTGAGATATGTTTCCATTTTGAGGGCTTTAAGTCAGTTTAGAATGAATCTCAAGTGACTTTTATAGAATAATTTATACAGTAACTAAAGAGCAAAAAGGCAAATTTGCTGGAAGGAGGCTTAGGGGGGAATGTACAGAAATGGTTGTTTTTTTCCCTATCAATTTTTATTGAAATTTGGAACTTTTCTGACTAAAAAAATATAATTTCTGAGCTGGGATGGATGTGATCCACATTCACAGGATTGTGTGAGCCTATAGAACAGAAAGAAACTCTATCCAGGAACTAAGATTAAAGTAGAAATTTTCACAAAGCAATCATATCTGAGTCACTAGTTAAGGGAAAGAATTAATTAATTAAGGCAAAACATGGATGAACTTGCAGAGCAGCAGATGGTGATGGGTCAGTGATTACAAACTTCATTCAATTTGTTGTCTACAAATAAGATGCCTTGTCATAGATTAAAACTGTTTATTCTCCAAACCATTCAGGGAGGTAGGTACAACCAGTGCCTTTTTTGTTGGTATTATTCTCTCAAGGTGACACTAGGATCTTCAGTTTATAGGTATCTTGTATTTCACTCCAGCTTTCTACTGTCACACAAATTTATAAACAATGACTGGCGCAATCAGTCTACTCAGAAAAGGAGAAGTGATTTTATGGAACTAGACCGTCGATAAAAAGTAAAACTTCTATCAAATTATTTTATTCAAAATAATGGCAGCATGTTCTCTTTATAAAAACCTAGGATCACAAAATTGATTTTTTTTAAATACTTTAAAATTGTCTTTAATACCGTAATTCACACAAGCATTATTTGTCTTCAGTGTACTTTTTGGAAATTTTTCCATGTAGATATATTATTTTGTACACTTGAGAACATAATATATATGCCATTTAGTATGTTGAATTTTCCAATCAGTATTTTACTGAAATCACTTTTCTACATAATTCTTCTCACAAAACACTTTGATGTCCTCCTGCTATTTCAAAGACGCACTTCATAATTCTTTAACTGTTGCCATTTAAGTACTCCTTTGGGTGGTCTGCACAATTTCAATACCTTTTAAAAAACATTGTAGATGTATGCATATGCTTTACCATGTTTTTAATTTAGACTAGATTCCTAAGAGTAATGAGTACTGGACCAAAGAACATGACCAATTACATAGGTCCTATTACATATCTTCAAATTTATTTACAGACTACTTTACACTAACACACACTCATTGGCATCAGAAAATGTAGCTCTCATACATCTTGATAATTTCTCAGTTAAAAATATTTCACATTTTAAACTATTTCTTTGATAGCTAATGAAATGGAGCGTTTTTCAATTGTCTTATTATTTTCATGAAATTTACTTTTACATTAGTCTTGCCATTTCTCTGTAATAGTTTATGCAGACTTTTTTCTTTATTTGTAAATTGTGCTCCTATAGTAAGAGTGGTCTGTCACAATTGTTGCAAATATATTTTGAGTTTTTTCCCGGCCTGTATATTGTTGACTCTAGCAGTTTTGTTCTATGTTTTTTTATATTTATTTTTAAAGAAGCTTTAGGTTACATAATTGTTAAATCAAAAATAAAAGCAAGGTTTCTGGGGCAAGATGTCATTGGTTTAGGTGGGTACTCACCATCTCTCTCACAAAGTACAGCTGATTGGGGACAGGATCTTGACCGAGTGGTCTGTTCTAGGAGCCCATGGAATGAGAACCTTAAGGACATCGATCTGGAAAGAGCTGGACTGTGAGGTGGATTGCTCAAGATAAAATCGTGAGTTTTTCTCCAGCTGGAAATCATAGACATGGACAGCTAAGGCCCACCATCAGGGCAAAGGGCTAGGGTGAGTCCTGACTCCCACTGGCAACCTGGCGAAAGGGAGCATTCTCTGAGAGTGGGAGGGCTCTTGCAGAGGGTGGAGAGGGGTCTCCTTTCTGTGGGTTTGGTTGCCTGGATCCCCTTGCAGTTTTGGGGAGCACAGAAGCTGGCTTCAAGTGGTGTCGGGCTGAGGGGAGAGGCGAATCTGCTGAGGAAGCCTGATTTACCTAGCCACCCTGGGAATATAGGCTCTTGGCTCAGGAGGGGAAAGAGTCAGCCAATTTTAGTTCCATGCTGAGAAGTATCAGAGTTTCAGCACCACTGGGGGGAGTTAGGCAATGGAAAGTGTTTGATAAGTTTCCACGAGCCTATTTAAGGTCCTAAATCTCCCAACAAAGAAAAACACAGGAATAGATGGCTTCACAGGTGAAATCTACCAATTATTTCTAGAAGAATTAATACCAATCCTGCTCACATTCACACTCTTTCAAAAATTTGGAGAGGAGGGAGAATGACCTAACTCATTTTTGAAACCAACACCATGCTAATACCAAAGCCAGAAAATGTTACTACAAGAAAAGCAAATTTCAGACCAAACACTTATGAATATAGAAGCGAACATTCTCAACAAATTACTTGAAAATTGAATCCAACTGCCTATTAAAGAATTATACACCATGATTAAATGGGTTTTATACCTGGTATGCAAGGGTTGTGCAACACAAGAAAAACAATTAATGTAACACACCACGTGAACAAATTAAAGGGGGAAAACCACATGATAATCTCAATTGACATCAAAAAGGCATTTGACAAAATTCAGCACTCTTTCTTGATAAACCTGAATAGTTATCACTGTGTTATTATACCTCATTAGACAATAATGAGGTAACTAGTGCTGTGATGTGTCTAATCTACTGGATGTGATGAGAGAGTAAGTGCTGACTCACATCAGTAAGTGCTGACTCACATCATAAGTTCCTACTTATGTTTAGGAACTTTATTTCTTCCACCAGGAGCAGGCAGCAGCTGACCAGGAAAGAGGCACACAGTAAAGAAAACATTGATCTACCTTTCCCACCTTTGGCCCCATTCCTGGGGACGTGCTTAAGGACAATCTAGGCAGGTTTGATTCTTGAAATATCCTGGTTCCATTGGGGTAGAAAGAAAGACTGCAGCAGGAATGAATTAGGACCAGGGGCATCTCAATATGAATGAGAAATGGTAAGGTACTGGAGAAAGAATACACTAAAGATCTGACCCTAGATGTGATTTCTAATTTTCTGCTTACTATATGACTCTATTCATGTCAATTAACTTATGTGGTCCTGTAAGGCAGCCTTGGTTAAAATGTGGTTTTTAATAGTAATATGAAAAGACGATTCTAGCAATGGAAGAAATTACAACACTGATGTGGAGCCAGTGGCCACTGGAGTCTCTGGGGGCAGGGAGAGGGAATAACAGTTGTAATACAGGGGCTTTTTCGGGACCTCGGTATCACCCTGGGTGATGATGCAACGACAGGTATAGGCCATTTCATATCATTACATAACATGCAAAACTGTGTGGGAGAGAGTGTAGACTACTACGTGAATTATGGTCCATGTTGAATGGCAAAGCCCCAGGATGTGTTTATCAATGGCAATGAATGTGCCACACTAATGAAGGATTTTTATGTGGGAGAGTGTGGAAGGTGTGGGGAGTGGGACATATGGGAATCCCTATATTTTTTGTGTAAAATTTATGTAATCTAAGTATCTTTAAAAAAAAAAAAAGGTAGCATGTGAAATCATTTGTTAGTATATTATTCCTAGAAAGTACTTGGAAAACCTCTTCTGATTTTGCAAGACACATTTGCATTGCTATTATAAGGTGCTAACATTTGTTGAATCTTGACCAATCTGTGTGCTCTTGGGCAAGATAGTCAACTTTTCTGTGCTTCAGTTCCTCTTCTGAAAAATAGAGACATTACCATATTATGGTAGTTAGGATAAAATTAGTCACTGAAAGTGAACATAGGGGAGAGGTGAATATTTTATAAGGTGAGAATACCATTATCACATTTAAATGACCATGGGAGGAATCTAAAAGCTAAGTAGTGAGAGAGATTGAAAGAATGAAAGTGAGAGAGACAGAGAGAGCGAGAGAAAGAGAGAATGAAAAAGAAGAAGAATGAAGAAGAAGAAGAGGGGAAGGAGAAAGAAAGAAAGGGATATGGAAGGGTGAGGAGGGAGGGGAGGGAAGGGAAGAGAGGAGAGGAGGGGAGAGACAAAAGTGTAGGAGAGCAGGGTATATACGAATATCTTTTGGAGAGTAATTTCTCATCTTCATTCTTCCCAATAGATTCCAATTTTGTTCCAGTGTCAGCAATCTATGTATTTGTAAATCAGGGTTCACCCCAGGCTATAGAGATGAATATGGATTAGTATAAACTAATTATTTTCATGTTATTTCCCTTTACAGTGATTGATAAAGGGAAAGGCAAGTGACACAATTCTAGCTAATTACAAATGAGAGAAAATCTGATGGAAGTCCTTGAATATGCTTCTCTTTTGTTGAATAGAGATCGTGCTTCTTTCTCTTGTAAACCTATGTTCAAGACTCTAGTTCTGTGTTTCTGCTAAATTTGCTTCATTCATATCAGTGAGGTCATGTAATATTTGTCCTTCAGTGCTGCACTTACTTCACTGTGGCAATGCTCAAAAATGTGTTCATCAATTGTAATGAATGCACCACACTAATAAAGGAGGTTGTTAATGTGGGAAAATGTGGGAGGTGTAAGGAGTGGGGCATATGGTAATGTGCTATATTTTTTATGTAACATTTATGTAATCTAAGTATCATTAATAAAAATAAAATAAAATAATAAAATAGAGTAATGAAGAATACTTTCTCTTTTGTAAACAATGCCCTCTGCAAGGGATGCTGGCATTATCACCAGCAGAGACCATTGAGCTTTTGGATAGAGAACTTTGGATTGTCACAGCAACATTTAAAAGGGTCTTGCTATCTTGCTATCTTGTTACTGGATTTTATTTGGAACTTCTTTTATTACTGAAGGACATAATATTATTTTGAGAACTGATATACCCATATATCCCAGTTTATATCAAAATCATTCCAACAGTTAGGGAAATGAACAGAATAATTCCCTCATTAAATAGAAATGGTAAGTCAAGAACATTTGAAAGGGGGGGAAACATTGCACAGTGAAACAGGAGGCTGCAATTCATTTGTGCCCACTTATAGATTCTCCTGAGGAGTTTCCAAACCATTAGCTAAAGAAGCACCTCTACATGATGATCAGTTTTTAGAGGATGCCTAACCAGAAACATAGTTTATAGATGGTAGCTCAAGAGCACAGGTTCAGCACTCAATCTTGAAAGTAAAATCAGAGAGACCTGTGGTTTGAAGAGAAGAACGATAATCCATTTAATGGGCAGAATTAAGAGCAGTGTTGCACATGACACAGGAAATGAATGACATAGTGTAGATTTTACCTAAAAGTGGCAGTTTGAGATTGTTTTATGAATCCCCAAAAGAGAAAGATTATGTTTGTAAACTAATCTATTCCTCTTCATGTGATACCCTTTGATTGTATTAACTTCAGTTGAGGGGTTTTTGATTAGATAATTGATAAGATTCCTGTAGGGCTTTTATTGGACTTCATCAGTGATACCTGAACTCAGATTGAGTAACCAACCCCTTGCTGTGCCTGATATAAATGGACACTCACTCAGACAGAAAGCTCTGTCATTTTTTATTCTGCCATACGACGAGGCTCAAACACCAGAGGCCAGAGATGAGCCATTTGTTGATAGCGTACATTTAAACTTGTGAAGAGCACTGAACAGCCGAGACTGATATAAGAGGCCCAGAAAGAAATAAGGCCTATGCCAGAAGAGAAAGAACTACAAGATTGCTTAAGCACAAAGCCTCAAGAGGCTGGGCACATGTAGCAGCTCAAGAGTAAAGGGTGAGCCCAAAGAGGAAGGCTGAAACATGGGCAGAGATTGGTGGTCATCTTGCCTCACCATGTGGCAACATCCAGGATCAACAGCAGCTGATTTTGGTGAAAAAGCATCTCTGGTGGTGCCTCAGTTTGGACTTCTCATGGGCTTGAAACTGTAAGCATTTATCCCAAATAAATCACCTTTATAAAAGCAAACAGATTTCTGGTACTTTGTATCAGCAGCCCTTTGGCAAACTAAAACACCATCCTTGAGCAGTAGCCAATATGATTTGGAAAAAAGGTCTTTAGATGATGGGGAAAAAAATCCTGAGTGAAGCATCTGGTAAAGAGTCTGGGTGAATATTATTTCAAGTGATAAGAAGGAGAAGTAACTGTAACTGCTGATAAATGAATAATGTAATAGAAAAATGTAATATTTTTTGGTGCCTCAAGAGCAGTTATAGTGGTTTGAAGCTCTGCATTTCCAGGAAAGACATGTCCTTAAATTGAATCCATTCCTGTGGGTATGGACCCATTTTAAGAAGGACTTTTCATGAGGCTACATCGGTTAAGTTGTGACCCACTTCATTCAAGTTCTATCTAAATCCTCTTAGTGGAATCCTTTATAAATGGAATGAATACAGACAGGGAGAGAGAAAGGCACTGAAGCAAGAACCTGAGATCAACAAAACCCGGTAGAGAAGGGAGGGACCAGCAGATGCTGCCATGTGCTTTACCATGTGATAGACGAGTCAAGGGTCCCCAGCAGCTGGTCTTCTGGATGAATGCATCACCTTGAGGATGCCTTGGTTTGGACGTTTTCTTGGCCTCATATGTTTTGAATCATTAGGATGTAGTCTAATGATTAGAAAACGCCTTGTAGGTAAAGACATTGACTAATTCTAATTTTGCTTAGTCTTTTGATTTTCATTTTACAATCTACTCCCATTATAGAAGATCTCTTTTGGGAGACAGGATATGACAAATAGGTACTATTGTTTGGATGCTAACAAAGATTTCATTTAACAACAGAGCCCCAAGACACTGTCCAATTATTAACCTAGGGAATGGCCTGTTGATAAAGGGACCCAGATACTGTAGATATAAACTATCTGCTGCATGCCTGACTTGTTACATCATTTATTCTTGTTAATCATTTTTTTTCCCTTTTGAGGGCAATCATAAAAGTATAGACTGCATAGAAAGAGAAACAAATCTCACTTTAGGATTGACCTGGTGGGCTCATATACTTAGCTCCAATGTGTGCCAAGGATACTTGTGGAAAGTTCTTTGGCACACTCAAAATAAGTACATGTGTTGATAAACAATACCTACATGACATTATCCCTGGTAATTTAACATATTTGGGTCCAAAATATATACTTAACTTGCACTTGAGCAATACATACTCAGAGACAGTATGTTTGATGGATGAATTATCACTGGCCAACATATTCTATAACAACCATTGTAATGTTAGCACAGCTCTAGAAGTTAAAGCATAATTTGCTTTTCTGAGAACCATAGTGAAGAAAATGATTTATTGACCCATACTGGCCACAATGAAGGATGTTTATTTTTTTCAGGAGGAAGCAAACGATGGCAAGCAGCCTGGACAGGTATAATAGGTGTAGAAAAATGGGTAAAACAATCTCAAACATAGTTACAAATCATAACAAGAAACAAAGATGGGAAAGATCATGCACATAAATCCACCAGGAGCTGTGTAGTATGCTCCTTAAATGGATTCACAGGTTGCTTAAAAGCAACAGCCAATCTTGTCAGGAGAAGTACAGGAATGAATTTATGAAATCTTTTGGTCCTCATAGTTTGGAGGAATGCAAGAAAGGAAGATGTGAATTATTTAGGTGTTCTCTACCTGCCAAGGATCCTTCACCAACTAAAACTATATGTACCCAATAGGACAGTTGGCCAGAACAAGAAATCTATTAAATTTAACTAAGAATTTATTGGTTGGTGGAAGACAGTCATTATTTAAAAGTAAGGTTAATTAGAGAACCCAAGTCAGTACAACCTTTTAGTATTAAACAGGGCATATGGCAAGGCCACCAAGAAACTCAGATCCAGAATTAACTGATACTTGGCTCTTGATTTATGATCCAATCCATGACAATGTTTGATAGATAATAAGGCCAGTTTTGTTTGGATGGACTAGAAAATATGGTCACAATTCTAAAAGACTTATTTTGTAATAATCATAATGTTTTTGATACAATACGGTTATAATTTGTTGGATTAATTTGCCTTATTTCAACAAAATATATAATATTGACTTTGATTGACAAATATATTTGGAAATTGAATTTAAATCTCCACATTATGCTCATCCAATGAAATCAGAATGGACAAAGAAGGAAACAGGGCTAGTTATCGATCAATTAATTGTTATATTAAATCAATATATTCATATCTTTCATAAAGTTCAAATTACAGTGGTGAGAAGAGACTACAGAGTTGTCAAACTTGTGTTTGATTAGGAGGAAGTTTGTGCTACAATATTTGGCAAACTGAAATTCTTCTTGAAAGCAATATCTATACCTTATTTTATGGTACAAATTATTAGTGTTTTTACAGTTATCTATTTGATTTTTATATTATGTAAATGATAAAAATATGCAGGAGAAAGAATGATCATGAGTGATTTAAAATTAGAAAAGCTTGACCATGGTCAGAGAGTAGTCTATATAGGATACAGTTATTTTAGACCTTAAAGGGAAAGCTTTGTCTTTATCTCTGGGCACACCTGGTTTTGATCCTAGGCCAGGATAAAGTTAGTAGGAGTTTGGATGTGCTGTTTAAAGTCCAAATCTCTCTTGGAAAAACCAAGGGCCAGTTTTTTTTTTACCGATTGTTTTCATTTGAAATAAGTGGCTTGGCCAGAGGGACGCAAATACCCCACTGCTGATCTCAAGAAGGTGCTTTGCGCCTTCTTGAGATCAAGATTTACCATACAGATTTGGGTGGTTCAATTGAAGATAAAGTTTGTCTGTTTGTGAATAAGAACCCCATAGAGGTTGTGCCTGGCTGTGTCTTAGAGCTCTAGTGCTTGCCTGAACTCTACTTCTCTTATTGCACCATATCGTTTGCCTTTAAATAAAAGCCTTAACTGAGAATGTTCTTTGGAGTTTTGTGAGTCCTTTCAAATATCCAAACTTGTGAATTCTTTGAAAGTGATGATTCCATTGAAAATGTTTTTAGGATCAGTGAGTTACAATGGGTAGGTGAAGGAAAATGAAATTACAGAACTTTATATCTTTAACACCTCACAAAATTTTTCTATTGCATTTCCTGATCCAGTGAGCACAGGAATGTGATTAAATTTAAGTGTACCCAAGGAAGATGATACTGATACCCAAAACACAATATCCATGCAATTGAATTCAATAATATGTATTCCTAAGACATTTTAAGGTGGGCCATAAACTTACCTCATGTACTCATTTAAGGATAACCATCAATGTGGTCTATGTACCAAATGATTAGGACAATCCTGAGAATTTTCCTATTAAATCATAAGATATTTGTCTATTTATCTTTTCAGATGACCTGTGATAACTACTAGAAAAACCATACAGGGCATAGAATGTTGAAAAGCAGAGTGCCTGTGTTCCCACAAATCAGTTGTGATACGCTGCTAAGCTGTCTGTGTAAGGGGAAGTAGTTGATTACTAACTGCCAGGTGTGTCAGATCTTCATTTGCTCTGTAGAATATGACATATGTAAAAGTAGAGAGGATGTAATTAAGGAAATTAGAAATGGAACTGAGGGACAGCCTTGAGGTAGGTGAAATTGGGTATGATTTAGTATCCCAATATTACTGAAATTTCCCCTCTGGAGCTGTACAGGAGGCATTTATGGGAAGCCTCATGGCATACTCAGATGGAGATATATTTAGCATACAACATGCTCAATCATCATGCTCACGGGCCATGCAATATTTTGGAGTGTATACTTTGCCTCAAATTGCACAAAGCATGGAGATACAACTGCAAAAAATATCTCATGGTTTAATCAGCACTGATCCCAATTTGCTAGACATTATGCAAAGATTTTAGATGCTAATCATTGGGTACTAGGACAATCCAACATGATAATCCAGGAAGCTTATCCAGATGGAAAGACTTGCTCACCCAAACAAGAAAACTAGAGGAGATAGCAAGATTTACTCAAGAAGCATTGAACAGTTATGTTACACTGGAGTTCATAATTGTTGTTGACACCCTCTAGTGTACTACTGTATAATTTTCTTCTTTATTGCATTATACCTTAGGAAAAGGGGGAAAAGATGAGTATAAATTTATGGTTTAAATACTTCAGTTAGTAAATGTGTTACACTGAAGCAGAAAAAAGCTTAATTTGACTTGATCTGTAGGGTTGCTATTTATGCATTCTATATTATTTGAGAAGCTAGATAATTGCAGAAGTAATGCTGATATGTCCTCTTATTAGCACTATTAAATCTTTATAATAATGAAGTTAGCGAATGCATTAGTAAAGATAAACTGTCTTTTCTTGAGGTAAAAATGAGATAATGAATCTTGAGAACGCTGTGGTTTACCATGTGCAATTTTATTTTCTGTGCAGGCAACATCCATCGAGCATTTGGGGATCATGTAAGACATTTGTCATGGCCCTTCTTAAACAAAATTCGTCTGAAAATATACATAAGGGAGTATGATGAAATGGATATTTGGGTATGAGCAAATGTTTTGGTCACAATTGAAAAAAAGTGATCTACAATTCAGTATGAATTTTGTACTGTTACATATCAATATGTATGCCATATATATATATATATATATATATATCATGAGCTATAGGCTAGCTATGGAGCAATTTGGGTTAATTCAGTCTCACAAAGTTAAAAATTAAGCATCAAATTTGGCAGGACATCTGCCTTGTATCATCTGGAACCTCTTCTTTTATGCAGATATGTTCTCTTAGAATTGCCCTCTAAGTGACCACATCTCAAATAACTACCAATTTCGTTGGTATGAAATTGGTATGTAATTTTCTATTCAAATTTGAATATGCAGATTTTCTGCCTTTATTACTCAGATATCATAAACTTTCTGTTTGGTACCAGCTATATTTTTTGCCCATTAGCTAAAGCTCTAATCCATTCAATAAAAGCTGTTTTGAAGGTGAAGTGCTTAGTGAATTTTTTTGATGGAAAAATTCTCCACATATGTTTCTACCTGGGAATATCAAGGGCAAGGATGCTCTATGGTTGTACCTGAAATAATTTAATATCCTTTCTTAGCTTTAGGCAGTGTATTAGTCAGCTAAAGGAGTGCTGATACAAAATACCAGGAATCTGTTGCCTTTTATAAAGGGTATTTATTTGGGGTAGAAGTTTACAGTTACCAGTCCATAAAACATAAGATACTTCCCTCACCAAAGTCTGCTGCCACATGTTGGAGCAAGATGGCTGCTGATGTCTGCAAGGGTTCAGGCTTCCTGGGTTCCTCTCTTCCAAGGGCTCATTTTTTTGGGGGGTTCAGCTGCTCTGCTTTCTCCACAAGGCCAGCTGTTGACTATCAGGCCAACAGCTTGTCTCTCTTCCCAAGGCCTCCACTTGTGTTTAATGGACACTTCTCTCCTTCCTCCCATACCTGCTTGTCTTTGTGTTTACTTCCCATACTCCAGGATCAAAACTCTCTTATGTCATCCTTCCCTGTGTCTTTACTTCCCTAGGCTCCACATCAAAACTCCAGCATCAAAACTCCAACTAACTCTTCTGCTCTGCTGTGTACTTTTCTCTGTGAGTTCCTGTCTACCAAGGGGGTGGGGGCTCATAGTCCTACTCATGTGGCCTAATCAAAGCCTTAAGGATTATTTACTTATTCTGTAAGAGTGAAACTTCTGAATCCAATATAATCTAATATACTCAGATGGCCAAACCAGTTTACAAAAATAATCCAGTATCTATTTTTGGAATTCAGAAACAATATCCAACTGCTACAGGCAGAGAAAATAATTTGTCTGGGTAAGGCCAATTTACTATGTCATTGGTGCTTCTTGGCTTCTACAACTCAAGAGCATTAATTTTGGGATAACTCCTGTTTTAATGACTCTCTCTTTTTCATCCAAACCCATTGATTTCTGGAAGATCCTTATCTCCTGCAAAAATTTTTCTACTCTGACATTAGCAGTTGGGTTTACAAAACTCATTTTTGACAAAGTTCTAATGATACAACTTTTAATGAATTTTTAATATGTGGGCTATTGGTTACATAAGGTATACCTGAAGATTTGCAGATAATTTTTAATAGAATATATAATGCCATGGATTTTCCAAACATTGTTAAAATTTCACGTCAATTTACCAAAATCCATTGAATATTAATTTGTATATGAAATTAATTTTCTACTTGGATAGGACTTCAGTCACCATTTAAGATGGATGAACCATTCAAGACTTTTGATAACAAAGTGATAATATGTACTTAATTCATGTATTCTGACTGTAAGACCATTTCTTCTGAAATGGACACAAATGTTCTTAAAATATGAATAGAATTTTTTATCTTTTTTATTTCCCTGAATTGATACACTATACCACTCTTTGGCTCCAGAGCTTTTTCATTGCATTTTTTACCTCTGCATTTCTGAGTGTGTAGATTAATGGGTTTAACATGGGTGTTATCATAGTATAAAACACGGCCACCCCTTTATAAATGGGAGAAGTACCCATGGGCCGAAGGTCTATAAATAAACAGGGTACGAAAAGTAAGATGACCACAGTAATATGTGATGCACAGGTGGAGAGAGACTTCCACCGTCCTTCAGATCTGTGAGTTCTGAGGTTGCAAAGGATGAGGACAATAGGATGTAATAAGAATAGAAAAAATGAGCAGACACATGAACCCAGTGTTGGCAGCAACAAAGAGTCCTAGGATGTGAGTATCAGTGCAGGAGAGCTTCAGCAGAGGATAAAAATCACAGAAAAAAAGGTCAGTGACACTGCGGCCACAAAATGGTAACCACATCATAAAAATAATTTGATTTAGGGCATGAAGAAATCCTCCAGCCAAGCACACAGCAACCAGGAGTCCACACACACACTGGTTCATTGTGATGATGTAGTGCAGGGGCCTACAGATGGCCACGTAGCGGTCATAGGCCATCACTGAGAGCAGGATAACCTCAATTCCACCAAGGAAATGCTCCACAAAGACCTGAGTCATGCATCCACAGAAGGAGATAGTTTTCCTTTCTCTTAGTAAGTCAAATATCATTTTGGGCGCTGTGAGAGATGATAAGGTGCCATGTAGTAAGGACAATAGAGAAAGAAAAAGATACATGGGAGATCGCAGAGTTGGACTGGTGGCAATGGTCATTACAATGAGTAGGTTGCCAGCAAGAGTAAGAAGGTAGATGAGGGTAAACATGACAAACAAGAGTTTCTGCATGTCTGGGTTCTGTGTCAGGCTGAGCAAGATGAATTCTGTCACATTGTTCATTGCTCTATGAATCCAGTTTTGCATTTCGATAACTGATTTATCTGCAAATGGCACAGGGGTTTTAATGGCATTAGATAAATTTTGATCAAGAGAATAAATATATCTGTCAGATAAAATGTTTTCTGTGTAATTGATGGAAATATGGAGTAGGTACATCCTAAACTTGATGGGTAAATTTTGAGTCACCTGCTGTATACATAGGCCACTACTATACATGAACACAAACATGTGGTTTTCTGACTGTTGCCATGCAGGCACCTTTACAGAAATTGTATATGACTGAATTCTCTCCCAGTCACTGCTACAGCATGTTCTCCCATGCAAAACAGGAATAAAAAAAGCACCTGTATTACAGAATAAAAATTAACAAACGTAATCCCTGGAATGACACTACACGGCAAATGTTAAGGTAAAGCAAGATCAATAATTAATAGTACAATTATAAAATTGTGCTATCTTCTATTGTAACAAATATTGCACACCAGTTGGAGCTTTTAACAATAGAGTGGTATATGAGAATCCTGTATTTTTGGCATGATTGTTCTTTAAACTCACAACTCTAATAAAGAAATAAAGGACCCGTAAGGAGTAGAGGTTGAATTTGCAAGACTCCATTCTCTTGTGTCTCTTCTCTAGTCACTCATGCTGCTGAAGCTAAGTTGCAGAGTATGTTTTACTTTATATTTTAAACTTGTTTCAGGGTGTCTATAAAACATTTGGTGAGTTCAAATTTAAATCAGGGATGATGTAGTCATATTTCCAAATCAACTAAACTGAGTATTTCAAGTTGCAGCAAGATATATCCTGGCAGATTTGTGAGCTTATGCTTCATTGAATCAAAATTTCATAAGAATATCATAGACTCTTTATCAACCACCTCTGGAAAAAGGATATCAAGGAAAGTAAAACAGGCAGCATGATGCAATGCAATATTCCTTAAATGTAGCAGAAACTCTGGAATTCACTATTTGGGTAACGTCTGTATATGTTGATTTCAGGTACTTTTGCAAATAAAGCTAAGTTAAGGAAATTATGAAACATTCTCTGGATCTGTTAAAAAAACCAGGTACTTCTTAAGCAAGAAAACAAAAGCACCACAATTTATTGGAATCTGTGTTTAGAATAAATAGACTACATTATTTTTGTGTTTTGTTTTTGCTGAGTATTAATCTTATTGAGCTTAATATATATATGTATATATATATATACAATATATGTGTATATATATATATATATATAATAAAGGATAAAGAACAAAAGACATAAAAGAATTGATGAATATTTTAACCTATGAAAAAATTGTGACCTAAAACTAAAAGGTATAGTTTTCCTCACACTTCCAAATTATTGGTAAAAGAACAAAGGGAGAAACCACACTTCAATAATTTTATTCTTGAAATATTTCCTTGTATAACATGAACTGAGTAAACAAATGAGCTGAGAAACAAAATAAATGAACTAAGTACTTAATTCAAGATGCTAGGAAAACTCCCAATTATATTAAGAAAACAGTTTGAATCTGAAATCAGTGCAACAGACAAAAAATAATAGATGATAAATAATTTCAAATGTATATTGGTTTACAAAATATTAATAAAACTGATGAGCACAGATAAGCTCAATAAGAAGTAAGTATGGACAAATTCTCAAAAGACTTGAATTTTAAATGTATTAAAAAAATATTAGGTATAGTTGAGTGGAGGCAATAAAGTTTTTTCAATAAATAAGTGTTTTTTCAGAACAAATTAAGTCTTTTCCTCAAGCTATCCTACAAACTTATATATCATAAAAAAGGGACTCATGTGCATTAAAATATTAAAATAAACCTAAATTATTACAAAAATTAAGAACATAGAGATAGATATGAAATTGATCTCTCAATAGAGTAAAACACCATTGGAGTTAAGCAAGAAAAGCAGTATAAAAGGACAAAAATGGTAGATTCAATTACATGGAGTCATGTAATACACTGGAAAAATAATTGCAACAAGTGTCACAGACAATTATTATTTTAACAGAAATTGCTTTGAAAAATAATGAAAGGGCTTTATAAAACAGGGCAAAATTAATGAGAAGGTAATTCTCAGGAAATAATTAGGCATCTAAAAAATATTGCATTTCATATGCCATCAATATATGCAATTTAAAAATAATCAATTTTTAATTGGCAAAATCAGAAACATTAATGAGAACTGTATTATGCAGTGTTGGTAAGTTGTGTTGGTATAAAATTTTTAGTAGTCCTTATTCTTAGAATCTACATCACACGAAAGAATATGGCTAAAGCTATGCATACAGGTTGTTTCACATATTTTAATTAATGGGGAAAAATAATTAAGACAACCCAAATGTCTCCATAGGGGTGTACAGTTAAACGCATTGCGTGTCTGGTCATGAAGTATCAGATGGACATTAAAGTGATTTCTAAGAAGATAAAGGACATGGAGAAAGCTTTGAATATAATACTTAGTGGAAAAAGAATGATATATAATGGCATATATATTATGATCTCAAGTCTAAAAAAACATTTATTCATAGAAGCAGATATAAAGCGTATATACTTATCTGAGATTTGGGATTATGGAGACTTGTTATTTTCTTCAATTATCAATTTTCTGATCTGATTTTTCTCTAAAGAGAATATATATTGCCTTTGTAATCAGCAATATTATTTAATAAAGTAAATAATATTTGCTTGTCTCATATCTGTGTCCATAATATCACAGGTGAATGTGATTTCAAGTTGACTTAGTTTGCCAGCCATTATTCATAAAGCACGGTGACAGTAGAAACACATGTTTAAATATAACTTACCTATAAGTTAAACACCAGTGTCATCTGGAGAAAAAGTACTAATTAAGAAGTCACTGGTTATACCTATCTCTCTGAACACATTAGGAGAAGAAGTAACAAGTTCATTCCATATTTGTAGAGTACACTTTCTATGGAGTTAGTAATCACTGATCCATCACTACCTGCTGCTCTGCATGTAGTGCTTTTTTACCTCAATTAATGACTTGACAATGATTGCTAAGGGAGACTTCCTAAGTAAATCTTAGTTTGTGGGCTGTTTTTATCTTTGCTCTATAGGCTCACACCAACTGGCAAATGTGGGCCACAAGCATCCCAGCTTAGAAATGAATTTCTTGATCCAGAACTTTCAACACTTTATGCTTCAAAACATTTGATGAAGAGAAACATAAACATTGAAGGGCATCGCTTCCCGTGCCTCCCTGCTGCACATTTGCCTGTCCTGATTTCTTGGTGACTAGGAAAAGCACATTAAGTCTGTTGATCTTTGCTATAGCATATTTAAAGGCCTGAAAATAGCAAACTATGTTAAGGCAGAATAGTTGGGGATTACAGATAAGATTAACTCAGCAGCAAATGAAAGTTGCCCTGGAGTAGCAGGTCTCTGATGTCAGCTTTTAAAAGCCTTTTCTTTATAAAATCCCTGTGCTGAGAATGGAGACAACTGATTTGGTCCCTCAGAGTCTGGGTGCAAATTGGATGGCAGTTTAGAAACAAACAGTACCTATAATCTGTGGCTCCTTATGTGGTGTTACAGGCCCAGTAATCCCCAAAGTCTGTCCTTGTTAACATTTTCATGTATGATGGAAGGTAAATATTTAAAAGGATATTGCACAAGCACAAAAGGAATCAGGGATTTTCTGAACTTTCTGTTCCCAGAAGGTTAGAATTAGCAGACTCATCCAAGTTGGCAGACAAACAAGTTTACCATGTCCTCCCTTGTAGCTATGGCATCGGTGACCATCTGGGGCGAGCAGAGAGCCACTGGAGTTAGGAAAGCAGCATCTTATGCCTGCAGTGTAGAAGTCATCCTAGATGGGAAGTATGGTATGCATTAATTTAGTCATAGAAGAATGGGTGCAAGAGTTTATCAGAGTATATGAAACAATTCTATTACCCTCCTACAAAGTTATATGGAAGATTAAAGAAAATAAAATGTGAAAACACCGAGATCATTAAAACTTCTATTTCAGTGTTGATATCCTGAGGATAGACACATGAAGGCTAGAGAAATTGTTCTCTACTATTAAAATTTTGACATGTTTATTAGGAAGAACTTGGAATACAATCAACTGCACCTCCTAGGGCTGGATCTTCTACTTACTACTATGCAAACTTTGCAAGGTTCTCAGCTTCTTTGTGCCTCATTTTCACAACTGTACAAAGAGGATGAGAAAGAACCTATCTCATAAATCTGTGTGATGTTATAGGAGATTATGCATGTAATGCTTAGAATAGCATCTGGCACAGAGTCAACTCTTTGTTGTCTCTTGTCATCTTTTGCATAGCTACAGAGAGCTCATGGTGTAGCAGTGCTCATCTCTTACATGTAGCTTGTCTTCATTTCCCTTGTGGACAGCAGGATTTTGGGTAAATACTGAAATTAGGAGAAAAGAAAGGCCAAGTTTAGAAATAGTCAATAATTATTCACAAGTAAAAATAATTCTGAAATCTTTCTAGGAGTGTTTGATGTCCACTCTCAAATATCTAACAGGAAAGTTGAGAGTCCCAGGTAAGGTCATAGGGAATAAAGGAAATGTGATTATCATTAGAAGTAATATGTAATCAGCAATTTCATATATCAATGAATTTTCTAAGTATTGGTGTCTCATCTGAGCCTCATATAATAATCATGATGAAGTTTCTGTTATTTCCAAATTATATAAAAGCAAATTTGGCCATGAGCAAAATCTAATAATGAGTAGTGCTCCAATTTAAGTCTAGAGTTATCTGATTTTTAATCCTGAGCTCTATTCATGATGTTATGGTAGTTCATCAGAAACTGGTGCTGTGAGGTGTCCACCCTGGATGGCAAAGGAAGCCTTGACACAGACCAAGACTGGATTGTTTAGAAGCTTTGGATGTATCACCAATAAAAGGCATGGTTTACTCATCAGACAGATGCAATGTTCAGGAGCTGTAAAGGAAGGAGGGTGTAAAGAAGACAACATCTCCTAACTTATTCTTACCTTTGATACCCCTGCTGGAAACCTGCCTAAGCATGAACTCAGTATCTTTGATTTTGGAATGTCTTTTTGGCTGGTGTTTAGAAGGTAAGTCTAATCAGAAGATTAGATTTCTGAAGAAGGACATCCTCTACATGAATGGGCCATACTAACATCCTAGATGAATTATACCTGAAAGATATTAAACTATATATGATTCCCAATTCTCCTACTTACTAATATGACTTTATGAATATCAATTAACTTGCCAGGATCTGTTAAATAGCCTTAAATAAAATAATATTATTGGGAGAGATACAAAAGGTAGCATATGAAAACATCAATCTAGTGTATTTGACATAGAAAGTGCTTAGAATATATTTTCAGAAATAAATTGAGATAAATGTTTTCATGGCCAACACTACTATTACTATGACATTGTTTCATTTTTTTACTTCTGGCTAATATGTGTTATCTAAGGCAAGTATCTCAACTTCTCTGTGCCTTTTTCCACTTCAGAAGAGTACAAGGTTGCAAAATAAAAAGTTGTACAGAAGAAGAAGATAAGAATGACATGATTCTTCATTTCAGAACCAAAGCAAGCAAGGAGACAGTGAGGCAACATGTGAAAGAAAAAACTCTCAAGCTATAATACATATATACAACAAGAATATCTTTCAAAAAACAGAAAATAAAGATGCTTTCTTTTATACAAAAGTAACAATTTGTTGTCAGCACACTCACAGTACAAGAAATAGAAGGAGGCTTTCAGGCAGAGGGAAAGTGATCCTAGAAGGAAATATGGATCTATACAAGGGAATGAAGATCACCAAAAAAGGTAACTACGTGAGTAAATATATGATTTTGTGCAATATAATTAGGTTTATTTAACATATTATTCATTATTAAAACAAAAATAAAACCACCTAAATATCCTGATGACTGTGACCTTTAAATAATGATTGAGAAAACTTAGAAGACCAGATTCCAAAGATTCCTACTCCCAAAAGAGTGATTTAAAATGCATGGATATAAACATTTCTTTTTGCATAAATAGTTAAGATTCAGTACAGCATAAAAGATATGAAGGAATAGAGCAGCCTTTCCTCTGCCCCACAGATATGGAAATTCACACAGAGTTAAGGTCTATGTTTATATGAAGAAGTCACAGGAAAAAAAAATCACTCTCAGCCAGCCCCCCTTGTAAAACATACCTAGTGGATGAAGAAAATAAACTCTGTAGGAAGGAGGACTCCACTTCCATTTCCTCACACTCAGCCTTCAATGTTGACTTGATTGCAATCTTGCCAAGAATCATTTGTGTTGGCATAATTTACTTGACACTTTGTGTTGCGGTTGTTCCTGGACTTAACTTGATGATGAAGGATACGGATTGATACCCTCCCCACCATTAGAAAACTTCTTTGAGCAAGGAGTAAGTGTACCTGAGGATATAGTGAAACACTTATTCATTTTTTTAAATCATGGATTTTATTAACCAGATGACTTGGTTATAGTCCTGTCTATATAAGGGGATGTCAGTAGAGACATTACCAACTATTCTCTAATGAGAATTTCTTGCATTGGCACAAAACAACTCCAACTCTAACACTAATAACTCTAACAACTCTATCATCTCTAACTCTATATCTAACTCTAACTCTCATTGTCATTGAGACAAGAAGGGTGCTAGATTTTGTATTCCCCTCCATTGTTTTAATTCTGGAGTGAAAACCCTCATTAAACCTTAACAGGAACCATAAACATTTTAAGGGTGCTCTGGTTGTGGGAGTAAAATTTCTGAGAAGACTAGAAGGAGCTATATGTTCACCAAATTATTACACAGTAAATTTTAATCGGAGCCCATGCACATATTTTTCTCATGACCAGGAAGGCATAAAGGTGAATAGGGTTTTTAGATCTCATATAGATGAGGAGGCTTGAAATTGAAGTAATTATTCTATGATGGCTGCTATTTTCCAGACAAGTAGGAGGCATAGTCTCCTTCTGAGATGAGAGGAGAATTTGTGGGATAAGAGTTACAAGAAATCCATGCAAAATTGGAACTTAATTCTAAGAAGAATGTATAGAAGAGGAAATAATCAAGAACAACCAGAAAAGTATGCTCAAGAACATTGAATAAGGTGTTCACGTTGGAGCTCATCATTGTTGTTGATACTCCCTAGAGGATGATTGTATAGATTTCTTAAGCATTACCTTACATCTTTTGTCAAGGGAGAAAAAGCTGATGTATAAATTTATAATTTAAATATTTCAGTTGCTGAAGTATATTACACCAAACAGAGGGAAGCACTAATTGACTTTGTTTTGTAAAGATTGCTATTTATCCATTCTACACTATTTTAGAATCATGACAATTTTTGACTATTAATCTGTATATGAAATATATTTAACATAATATTTAGTCATTATTATGGGGTAATTTGTCTAACTCACATCTTAGTAATATGGAAATGATGACACTAAGATCAGCAAGACTTCTGTCCTGGCCTTAATCTAGACCCTCTTCTTTATGCTGGATTATTTCACTTAGAATTGCATTTAAGCATCTACATCTCAAATAACTCCCCATTTCATTATATTGCAAGTGGTTTGCAATTTTTTCTTTGCAAAATTAAAGTGCACACTCTGTCTTGTTCCTTTTGATATCAACAGCACTCTTCTATACCTGATGGTTTTGTTCCTATCAGTAAAGGTCCAAATTCATTCAATAAAAAATATTTTGAAATTTGCAGGGTCTTGTAGGCTGTTTTTGACAATAAAAGTGCTGTGCAAATATCTTCTACTTGGCAATTATGAGCATAGTTTCTCTATGGCTATAACTAGAAGAACTTAATATCCATCCTTGGTTATAGGCAAAGAAAGTAGTTTACTCTGGGCCTCAAAGAATTTACAAGGAAAACAGGGCTCCCCCTAGTTGTGAAACAAAACAGCATTAATTTTTAGGTTGATTCCTACCTTAATGACCTTTTAATCATTCTTCCAATCCCACATATTTCTGGTAGTTCCTATCTATCACAATAATATGTCTACTTGGCTGGAGTAGTTGGTATTAAAACTATGAATTTTCAAGATAATACCGACCTATAAAGACTTGTTTAAATATTTTTAAAATACTTGACATATTGATTATATAATGTGTACCTAGAGCTTTCCAAAGAATTGTTCAAACTGAATACAAAAAGCCATGGCTTTTCATTCAAACATTGTGACAATTTTAGGTCAATTTGCAATGTCCCTTTGGTCAATAATTTATAAAAGCAAGAATTTTACAAGTGGATGATAATTTAGTCATCATGTAATCAAACATTCATATTACACAAAAGTAGAACCCTTAAAGATTACAGATAACAAGGGGATAAAATATAAAAACTCACATGTCTAACAGCAAGGCCTATATTCTTTTCAGTAGCCACACTTGTTCAATTATGAATAGATTTTGTTTCATGTTATCTAATCATGTAAATGTTATAAATAGTCACTTTCTGCCCCCAGAATTTTTCATGTGAGTTCATTTTTCACCTTTACATTTATGACTGTGTAGCTTATAAGTTTTAAATGACTGATACTATAGTGTAAAAAATATCCACTCCTTTATCAATGGCAAAGGTACACAAATTTACAGGCATAAAAATAAGATAGCACAGAAATATGGAAGCTGTCAATGGAGAAATCCCTCTGCCATGCTTCAGAGCTGTGAATTCTGAGGAGGCAAAGTACAAAGACATAGGAGGTGACAAGAATAGAAAAACTGAGCATACATAGCAGCCACTGCTGGTGACAACAAAGAGTCCACAGACATGATGATCAATGCAGGAGGGATTCAGCAGAGGGTAAGATCATAAAAGAAATGGTCATTGACATTGGGGCCACAGAAGAGCAATCAGATCACAAAAAGGATTTGAATCAGGGTATTAAGAAACTTTTCAGCCCTGTACCGGCCACAGGGAGACCACACACCCATTAGTTCCTTGTGGTCACTCAGTGTCATGCAGACAGCCACGTAGTGGTCATAGGCCACCACCGTGAGCAGGAGGATCTCAACTCCCCTGAGGAAATGTGCCCTAAAGGCTTGAGTCATGCACCCATTTAAAGAGATTGTTTTCTTTTCAGAGAGTAAGTCAAATATAATTTGGGGGCCTTTGTAGGAGAGAAGGAGTCATGAGAAAGGACAGGAAAGACAGAAAAAGTACATGGGGGAGCCCAAGGCTTAGCTGGTGGCAATGGTCCCCATAATCAGTAGGTTGCTTGCCAGGGAGAGAAAGTATAATAGATGAGTGTTCTAGATAAACTATATGGGCCAAAAGTAAGCATACAGGTTTTCTTTCAGATTTTTTTTAATAGTAAAAAATGGAGACAACTCAAATGTCTACAAAAAGGGGAAAAATTAATTGAGTTAGGATATATAATTTTAAATATCAAGTGGACTTTAAAGTATTGTGTAAGAAGAATTAATGATGATGCAGTCATTCTTATTGTAATACTCATTTACAAAGGGTATTAGAAGGAAACTATCTCAGGATCTGTTGCTCTATGATGTAAGATTATACATATAATGCCTGGCATACAATCAGGCATAGAGTATACTCTTTTTTTTCTGTTGTCATCTGCTGTAAAGGAAATGAGAACTCATGTCATGACCAACCAATATATATACATATAATAAGTTTCCTTCTTCATTAAGCATTGCCCTGGTATTGCATGCTATGTTTAAATATATATTTTTAATTTAAAAGGTTTTACAGAATATTCATGCAGAAATAGTGTCCTAAAGTACCCTCCTTTCAATAGCAATATGCACAAGTGTAGAAACTTTGTTAAAATTGATGAAAGAATATTTTCATAATTGTTATATTAATTAGAGTCCATAATTTACATTAGAGTCCATTGTCTGCTATGTAGTCTAATGCAACTTTAAACAAATTAATTTATTAACATATAAATTTTAATATTTCCCCTTTTAAACACATTCAAATGTAAACTTTGTGATGCTAATTTCATTCACAATGAATTTCTACCTCAATCCCAACCATTACCACAACATTTCCATCACCCAAATAGAAATTATGTATCTATTAAGCATTATTTCTCTATTCCTCATTGCCATCCTGCCCCCAGGTAACCTGTATTCTACTTTCTGATTCTATGAAATTGCTTATTCTAATAATTTCATATCAATAATTTGATACAATATTTGTCTGTGTCTGGCTTATTGTTCACAAAATATGTCTTCAAGGTTCATTTTATCCATGTGGTTACATGTATCAGAACTTCATTTCTTTTTATGGGTGAATAATATTCCATTGTATGAACATACCACATGTATTTATACATCTTTTGTTGGACTCTTGGATCACTTCTATCTTTGGCTTTGTTAACAATGCTGTCACCACATTGGTGTCTAAATATCTGTTTAAATTCTGCTAATAACTATTGTGAGTAGATACTAATAGGTGGGATTTACTGGTCATATTGTATTTCTATTCATAACTTTATGAGGAACTGCTAAATTATTTCCCACAGTGGTGGCACTATTTTACATTTACTCAACAATAAATGAGTGTTGCTATTTCTTTATGTCTTCCCCAGCACAAAAAAGGATTTTTTTAAAAATATTTGGCATTCTAGTGGATTTGAATTTCCCTAACAGCTGAGGGTGTTGAGCAACTTTCCATGTGCTTTTTGGTTATTTGTATATCTTTTAAGAGAAATGTCTAAGAGTTTTGTCCATATTTAAAATGTGTTTGGCTTTTTGTTTTTGACCTGTGGAATTTCATTATATATTCTAGAAATTAAATCTTTATTGGATACATGGTTTCCAAATATTGTCTCTTATTTTAAACATTTTATGTTTACTTTTCTGATGAAGTCCTTTGATTCACAAGTATTAATTTCAATGAAGTCTCTTTCTCTATTTATTTTCTTTTGAAGTTCATGCTTTTGGTGTAAAATCTAAGAAAATATTGCTTACCACAAAATCTTGAATATTCTTCACTACATTTCCCTCTAGAAGATTTAGTTTTGGTTCTTCTATTTAGGCATTTGATCTATTTTGAGCTAGAGGCCCATCTTCATTCTTTTACATATATATATTCAGATTTCACAATATCATTTATTGAAGAGCTTAATCATACCACGTTGAGTGGACTTGACAACCAATTATCTGTAAATATGAGAGAATATTTCTGAATTCTTAATTTGAGTGCATGGGTATATATGTCTGTCTTTGTACTATTACTATGGTATTTTAATTACTGAAGTTTTGTAATACATTTTAAAATCAGTAAGTGTGAGGCTTACATTTACATTTCATCTTTTTCAAGATAATTACAGTGACCAGGTATCCTACCCTCCCATGTAAATTTGATGATTGACTTCTCCGTTTCTGCAAAGATTGCCATTGGAATTTGATTGAGATTGGGTTGAATATGTAAATCACTTTGGATAGAATTCATTTCTTAATATTTGTTATTCTAATCCATGAACATGAAAGCCCTTCCATTCACTTAGATCTTTTTTTAATTTCTTCTAGAAATATTCTGCAGAATTGTGTGCATAAAAGCTTTACATACTTGGTTAATTTTATTCCTATGTATTTCTTTTCCTTACTCTTGTAAGTGGAATTTTTGCATTTACTTCCACACCAGAATGTTTTTTACTAGTGCATGGAAACACTACTGAATTCTAACTATTGGGCTTTTACCCCTCCAATTATCTGATATTTTTATTCACTCTAATATCTTTGTTGTGGATTTCTCAGAACTTTCTGAGTATAATAAAATGTCACCTGCAAATATTCAACCTTTTAGTTCTTCTTTTCTAATCTGGATGCATTTTCCCTTGCCTTATTGCAGTGGGTAGAACTTCCAGCACAATGTTGAATAACATGGTGGCTGAGCATACCTGTGATTTTCCTAATCTTAGAGGGAAACATTTAGTCTTTCACATTTGATTATGATGTTAGCTTTAGGTTTTTAATAAAGACCCTTTTTGTGTTGAGGATTTTTCATTTTATTCTGAGCTTGGTAAGTGTTTTCATTAAAAGAGTGTGCTGCATATTGTCAAAAGACTTTTCTAAAACAATTGAGATGATTTTGCACTATCTCTTCTACAGTAGAGAAGAATGTTTATTTTGCTGCTATTGGGTGAACTGTTCTGTAGATGTCTGTTAGATATAGTTGGCCCATGGTATCATTGAAGTCTTCTATATCATTTTTGATATAATTCCTATATGTTCTATATATTATTGAAAGTAGTGGATTGAAATCTCCTAGGCTTAGTGGAGAACCAACTATTTCTTCCTTCAAATTGTTCAATATTTGCTTCATTTATTTTTAATTCTAACATTATGTGTGTATATATATTTATAGTGTTTTGTCTTCTTCTTGAATTGACCACTTTATTAGTGCATAAATACATTCTTTCCCCTAACTATGAGGGCATACATATATATATTTCCTATACCCCTCTATCTTTGTACATTGTGTGTCCGAAACCAAAAATGTATTATTACTTTTTATGCATTTGCATTTTTTACCTGTAAGAAGTAAATTGTGAAGTTAATACTAATCAATACACTACAATAATACTGGCAGAGCAGGTCCAAAGAAATGAAAGTCTACAAACCAGGCCAATCACTAGCTCTATTATCATTTAAATTGAAATGGCTGACTGTCTCTCCACATCATTCCAACCAACCTCTCAACGTGGTGGACCACACCAGACTACTGGATATATGACCTAATGTGACAAAGGAACCACTATATAGACAAGTATGATCAACTCCATTAGATGTGGGAGACATGTTTTTTTGAAGGCCAAGGGATCCCAATAGGGAGTGTTCCAAACATGGGGGAGAAATTCTATCTCTATATTAAAAACATAGGGAACAGATGGGACTCAAACAGTTGGGCTCCTACCTCTCACATGGGAGGTCCCGGGTTTGGTTCCCAGTGCCTCCTGTAAAAACAAAAAGCACAACAAGCAAAACAAATGAAAAAAAAAAAAACAAAACTCTAGGAAGCCAATATGGCTCAGTATTTCAGCTCTGGGTTCCCACATACAAGGTCCCAGTTTCAATCTGCAGTACTTGCTACCTCAAAAAACAAAACAAAACAATACAAACAAAAAACATAAACAGCTATGTCCTCTCTGGGAGACATTTCTAATGACTTTTAGAACCAAATATTGTGGTTTGTTTTACTTTACCAAATATTGTGGTTTCTTTCACTGGGGCGGTTTCAACACAAGGTAGACACATAGAAGACATAAAAAATGCAGTTAATGTCTTCCACAAAATTGGAGAAAAACAGCCCTTCAACCTACTCAGCTATTTTTGGCTAAGCAATTGGTGAGGTATCTGGTTGAAATACATCTTTTCCCAGTTAAGGCTCAGTGTAATTCATGTTTTTAATACAGAGGGAGAAGTTCAAGCAGGCTTGACCACCATAATGGGAGTATCACATTAGATGTCCTCCTCAAAATGCACCTAAAGATTTTAGGAAAATGGTACACAAAAGTCATATCTATCACCGTTGTGTACCATGCCCCAGACATACAGCTCACCATCCGAAATGGATTATATCAAAATATTTTGTGTGTCTAGGGGTCTCATGAAAAGTCAAGTGGTAGACTCTATTAGGGATCATTCCTAGTGCGGCCTGAAGCCTTTCTCTGAGGACCACAAATACAGCATGTGCTCAAGACCAGATGTGTCCACCTGGGAGGATAAAACACAAACCCCTAGTAGATAGGGTGACTGCCAGTACCTTCCTTCCCTACTTTTCTGAGCATCTGTAAACACTCACTGGAAACAGTGTGATTTTGGTAGACATATTTTACGGCTTCCTGTTCATATTCTGGTGGTATATCTGTCCCTGGTGGGGAGGGAGTCGCATTCCTTCACTCAGGCAACTCATGAACATGAGAAAAGGATGCTGCATGTAGAATATTTGCCTGCCTCAGTCACTGATTGAAACCTATTTACTATGGAAAACCAATGTCCACTAATGAAGCTGACCTTTCTCTGTCTCTTCTCTCTGTGAGTAAAACATCTTTCCACCAGAGCTTGTATGATTAGTGTTTTGGCTGGCAATCCTGACATTTATATCTGAGTGGCTTGACATTTCTTTTGGTGTCTTTTGTTCCAGCTAACAAACTTCTAGAAGAAAACATAGTAAAGTATCTTCAAGACCTTGTGATAAGCAGTGGTATCTTAGACTTATACTGAAAGCATGAGTTACATAGTAAACAGTAAGTGAAAGGGACATCAAAATTAAAACCTTTAGTTCATCAAGGGATCAAAAGAAAAGTAAAAGTTTAACCTAAAGAATGGGAAAAAATATTTGGAAATCAAATGCCCAGTAAAAGTTTAATTTCCAGAATAGATAAAGAAATCCTAGAGCACACACACAAGCAAAAGAAACAAAACAAAACCTAATTTTTAAAAATGGGCAAAGGACTTGAATTAACATTTCTTCAAAATAGATATATAAATGGCCAAAAAGTACGTGAAAAGTTGCTCAACATCATAAGCCATAAGGTCTTGATCATACCTTGATTTGGACATTTTCCCAGCTTCGGAACTATAAGTTAATAAATTCTCTTTGTTTAAGTCAACCCATTTCATGGTATTTGCTTGAGCATTCTAGGAAACTAAAACACTCTTTGGTACCAGGAGAGTGGGGTGCTGGTATTGCACATAACAAAAAGGTGGAAACTGCTTTGGAATAGGGTAAATGTATAAAAGCTGGTAGATTGTGTGCTGCTTTATAGAAGAGGCCTAGTTTTCTTGAAGAGATTAATTGGAGAAATATAGATGCTAAAGTTACTTCTGATGAGGACTTAGAAGAACATGCAAACTTTGTTATTAGAAAGTGGAGGAAAATCAATCTTTGTTTTAAAGTGACAGAGACATTGGAAAAATTGAGTTCTGATGTTGGATGGAAGGTGAAGTTTTAGAGTAATGAACTTTGACATTTAGCTGAGTTGATTTTCAAGCTAAACATGGAAAATGCAGCCTGGTTTCTCATTGATATTTATAGAAACAGGTGAGAGGAAATGGATAAGCTGAGAACTGAATTCCTGGGCAAAAAGAAACCAGGAATTGATGGTTTGGAAAATTCTGAGCTTCTCTAAAGCAAGTTCCGAGAGAATAAGGCTACTTATGAGGGTTTACCTGAAAATTAATCCACTCAGCCATTTAGTGAGAGACAGATTTGGAGTTCCAGTTATCTATGAAAGTTACATAGATTTCTACACAGTAGAAACCAGTGACGGTTTTGATCACTGTGTACAACCTGCAAACCAAAGATTTTTGCAAGACCTGTAAGAATGGAACCACTGCCAAGCTGAATTAAAAGGGACAGAAAAGGTACAGATTAAAGGAAAAATCAAGCACAGAACAATGGAAGCTTAGGTCTGGACTGAAGAAATATCCTTAGGCCACGAGATTAGGCCCACACGTGTGTGGAAAGTGCGAATTTGCAACAGTGTTGGAATGGACAGGCTTTTCACCCATTCTTCAGGAAAGGTGTTGCCACTCTAGTCTTCAGAGAATGTGGAACATATACCCTGGTATTGCAGATAGTCTGGCCACCACCCCAATAATTCAGAGAGCTGTGTCTGTGTCCTGGGGATTTTGGAGAGTCTGGCCACCACCCTCATGTTCTAAAAGGGTCGAGCCTGTGTCCTGCGGATTGAAGAGATTCTGGCTGTCAGCACAATGCTTGGAGAGGGTGGAACCTCATCCCAGTGTTCAGGGAGAGCAAGTTTTTATGCAAGCTTTTGGAAAGGGTGGAGTGCTACTTCATCAGGCCCTGAGGACAAAATATCATTCTATAGATGTCCCTCAGATCTTGAAATTTAAGGGGATATGTCTTGCTAGGTTTTGGAATGCTTTGGGACCTGTGACCTGTGACCCTTGTATACCTTCCAGTTTTTCCCTATGGGAATGTGAATGTTTATGCTATGCCTGTCCTTCCATGGTATTCTGGAAGAAGAAACTTGTTCTCTAGCTTTCACAGATACACAGAGGGAAATTACATTACAGAATAGACCACACCTAAAACTGATTTTGATAAAAATCTGTACTAAGTATTGTTTCTGAAATGATATAATGCTTTTCAGATATTGTGAAGGAATGAATATATATTTTAAACATGTAGAAAGTACATGCTTTTTGGAGTCTGGAGGATGGAGTGTGGTTCTTTGAAGCTATATTTAACTCAGAGAAACATGTTCTTCAAACTAACCCTTTCCTGAGGGTATAAACATATTGTAAGTAGGACCTTTTCATAAGGCTACTTCAGTTAAGGTGTGACCCACCTTATTCATGATGGGTCTTAAACCAATTATGGAGTCCTTTAAAAATGGGATGAATACAAAGAGAGAGAAACACCATGGAAGAAAAAGCTGAAATTACCAAAACCTGGAAGAGAAGGAAGTGACTAGCAAACACTGCCAAGTACCTTGCCATGAGACAGAGGAGCCAGGATTGCCAGCAGCCAGCCCAAGAATGCTAGTCTTCATGAAGAAAGCATTGCATTGATGATGTTTTGATTTAGATATTTTCCCATACTCAAAACTGTAAGCTAATAAATTTCCTTTATTTAAGCCAATCCATTCTATGGAATTTGCTGGAGGAGCCTAGGCAATTAAAAAAGCATACAAAGGGGTTATCTTTCAAGAAGAATGAACAATCATAAACATTTATGCACCTACCAGGGTCCCTCAAAATACATGAGGCAAACACTGGAAAAACTAAATGGAGAAACAGATGACTCTATAATTATAGTGGGGGACTTTAACAAACCATTATCACCATAAGACAGAACAACTCCACAGAGAGTCAATAAAATACCAAAACTCTACATAATACATTAGAGGATCTGGAACTAATAAACATACACAGAGCACTACAATGAAATACAGTGGGATATACATTCTTTTCAAGTGCACATGGATCATACTCCAAGATAGACCACATGATAGGCCACAGAAAAATTCTCAAAGAATTCAGAAAGATTTAGATTATACAAAGTGATTTTTCTGACCACAATGGAATGAAGCTGGAAATCAGTAAGGGGTAGAGAACCTGTTTAGTCACAAATATGGAAGTTAAACAACACATTCTTAGACAAATAGTGGATCAAGGAGGAAATCACAAAAGAAATCAGTAACTACCTTGAAATGAATGAAAATAACAACATAACATATCAAAAGAAAGAGCTAAAAGGAAAACCTTACTGCACACTTAGAGGAATTAGAAAAAGAACAAAAAATAACCCCAAAGGATGTAGAAAGAAGAAAATAACAAAGATTAGAGCAGAAATAAATGAAATAGAAAATAAGAAAGCCCTAGAAAAAATAAATGAAATCAAAAGATGATTCTTCGAGAAGATCAATAAAATTGACAAAACCTTAGCTAGACTAACAAAAAAAAAGAGAGAAGATGCAAATACGCTAAATGAGAAATGAGGAAGGGGATAACACCACTGACACCAAAGAAATAAAGAGTATCATAAAATGATACTTTGAAAAATTATATGCCAAGAAGAAAAATAATTCCGAGAAAATGGATGAATTCCTAGAAACTCACAAGCAGCCTACATTGACAAAAGAAGAAATTGATGAACTCAACAGACCAATCACAAGTAAAGAGATATAATCAGTCATCAAACAACTCCCAACTAAGAAGAGCCCAGAACCAGATTGCTTCACAGGAGAATTCTACCAAACATTCCAGAAAGAACTAACACCAATTCTGCTTAAGCTATTCCAAAAAATAGAAGTAGAAGGAACATTGCTTAACTCATTCTATGATGGCAACATTACCCTAATACCAAAGGCAAAAAAAGATGCCACAAGAAAGGAAAATTACAGACCAATCTCTAATGAACCTAGATGCTTAAATCGTCAACAAAATATTGCTAATTGTATTCAACAATACAGCAAAAGAATTATACACCATTACCAAGTGGATTTCATCCTGGATATGCAAGGATTGTACAACATAAGAAAATCAATCAAAGTAATACACTGCATAAACACGCCAAAATAAAAAAATCACATGATCATCTCTACAGACACAGAAAAAGCATTGAACAAAATACAGCACACTTCCTTGATATAAGCACTGCAAAAGATAGGAAAAGAAGGGAACATTCTGAACATGATAAAGTAAATATATGAAAAACCCACAGTTAAAATCATATACAATGATGAAATCCTAAAAGGTTTCCTTCTAAGATCTGGAGAAAGACAAGGATGCCCACTATCACCACTCCTGTTTAACATTGCCTTAGGAATACTTGCTCGAGCACTGAAGCAAGAAAAAGATATAAATGGCATGCAAATTGGAAAGGAAGAATTAAAATTTCACTATTTCCAGATGACATGATCCTATACCTTGTAACCCCTTAGAAATCTATAACAAAGCTTCTAGAACTTATAAATGATTTCAGTAATGTTGCAGGCTATAAGAGCAATGCTCAAAAATTAGTATTATTTCTGTAAACCAATAACAAGCAGCTTGAGGAGGAAATCAAGAAAAAAAAATACTATTTACAATAGCAAGTAAAAGAATCAAATACCCAGGAATAAATTTAACTAAAGATGTAAATAACTTGTACACAGAAAACTACACAACACCATTAAAGAGAATCAAAGAAGACTTAAGTAAATAGAAGAATATTCCTTGGTCATGGATAGGAAGACTGAAAATCATTAAGACGTCTATCCTACAACAACTAATCTATAGATTTAGTGCAGTCCCAATAAAAATTAACACAAGAATTTTTTACTGAATTGGAAAAACTAGCTACAAATTTTATTTGGAAGAGGAAGGGGCCCCAAATAGCCAAAGACATATTAAAAAAGAAAATGAAACTGGTGGAATCACACTACCTGGCTTTAAAACATACTACAAAGCTACAGTGGTCAAAACTACATGGATTTGGCACAAAGATAGTCATACTGACCAAAGGAACCAAAGTGAGAGTTCTCATATGGATTCTCATATATACAGTCATTTTATATTTGACAAGGCCACGAAGCCAACTTAACTGGGTGGGAATGGCCTCTTCAACAAATAGTGCTTGGAGAACTGGACATCCATATCCAAAGGAATGAGAGAGCAACACCATCTCACACCTCATACAAAAATTAACTCAAGATGGATCAAAGATCTAAATCTAAAAGACTCTAATCTAAAATTAATTCAAGATGGACCAGAGATCTAAAGAGCCAAGACCATAAAGACCTCGGAAGATATTTTAAGGAAACATCTACAGGACTTTGTAATAGGAAATGGTTTCATGAACTTCACACCCAAACCATGAACAGCGAAAGAAAAATTAGATAAATGGGAGCTCCACAAAATTAAAAAAAAACTTTTGCACATCAAAGTAGGTTATCAAGAAAGTAAAAAGGGAGCCTACCAAACAGTGGGCCCTACTCTGATACGAGCCTAATATCCAGCATATATAAAGAAATCCTACACCTCAAAAATAAAAAGACAAACAACCCATTTAAAAAAATGGGCAAGCCTCTTTGAAAGACACTTCTCCAAGGAAGAAATATGAATAGCTAAAAAGCACATGGAAAGATGCTCAACATCACTAGCTATTAGGGAAATGAAAATCAAAACTACAATGAAATACCATCTTACACCCATAGACTGGTGGCTATTAAAAAAGTAGAGGACTACAAGTGTTGGAGAGGATGTGGAGGAATGGGAACCCTCATCCACTGCTGGTGGGAATGTAGAATGGTCCAGGTATTGTGGAGGACAGTTTGGTGGTTCCTCTAAAAACTAACTATAATATTACCATATGATCCCACAACTCAACTACTGGGTACATAACCAGAAGAATTGAAAGTAAGGACATGAACAGATATATGAACACCAATGATCATAGTGGCATTATTCACTATTACCAAAAGTTAGAATCAATCCAAATGCCAATCAAGAGATGAATGGATAAACAAAATGTGGTACATACACACAATGGAATATTCCTCAGTTGTAAGAAGGAATACAGTGCTCCACGTGGAATAACATGGATGAATCTTGAGGGCATTATGTTGAGTGAAGCAAGGCAGGCATTGAAGGACAAATGTTATATGACCTCACTGATGTGAATTAAGCAAATTGAGCAGACTCAGAAAGTTATTGCCTGGAAGATAGGTTTCCAGGAAATAGAAAGGGAGAAGAAGGTTGTGAGCCAACACCCATAGGGATGTAATCTATGATAAGTTGAACGTATGTAGTTGCACATTGAAGGGATATGACAGGAAGGTAGTGATATTATTGGGTTGGGCAGTGCAGGTTTTACAGGTGAGCAGATTCAGAAGGGTGTGTTGGAAGATCCAGGGAACTGGGGGGAGGGTTGGGAGAGGGACCAGGTGAACACTGGGGATTTGTGGGTATGTAGTTGAAAGTACAAAGTTGGGAATGCTCTTATGGCAATATGACAAGAAAATGTTATTGGTTTAGGGTGTTGGATAGGGGGAGAAATCAGGACTGGGTGCACCAACAGCAGACTTCAAGGGAGTTTTAGAGTAATCATTTTGTCATATTGTGTTGTACCTGTGGTTGGAGACCCACATATTGAGTGGGAAGGAGTTGGACTCCGATCCTAGGGAGGACTGCTATGTTCACAAACAGAAGAGTGGGAGTCTTTCGAGAGCGTGGGCAGTGCCTAATAAGGAAGGACAAACCTGTGTGTCAAGACCTCGCTGTTGTTGCAAGTAACTATGAATCTTGTCCTCTAAGGAGTGATGCTGGGGGGTCAACATGGACCCTGAGGGGTGGCAGGAAGGAAGAGAATAAATGGAACAGTGGGTATTTAGTGGACATTGGAAGTGTTCTACATGATCTTACAATGGTAGACACAGACCATGTTAAATATCATAAAAATTTGTAAAAGTGTACAGTCTAAAATTTAACCCATAAAGTAAACCATTGCCCATGGTTAGCAGCTATGTTTCATTATTTGTATAGCAGTTGTAACAAAGGTGCAGTCCACACATGAAAAGATATTAATAAGGGAAGGAGAAAAAAGGGAGGATATTGGGTATGTGGGAGTCCCCTGTATTCTCTATGTCACTTTACAGTGACCTAAAATTTCTTTGAAAACAAAACGAAAAAAAGTAAGACATGGGGGCATAAATGGAAGAAGATGCCACTGTAGATACAGGACACCAGATATTACAGTGATGAAAGGCAAAATGTCAAAAAAAATGTTAAGTATTTTTTGTTTTTTTAAATATTCCAATCTTTTAATTTTATTTTTAGTTTTCTTAAATTTTTATGTATTTTATTTCTTTTATTTAAACCTATCATTATTATTTCATTTTCCTATTAATTGTATTTCAGTATTTTATTGGCTTCATTTTTGAAGAAGCTTTGGATCACAGAAGTGTTACAACTGGTGCAGGGGAGAATCATCAGTATGGGGTGTCAGTGGTGGGGGATATATGGGAAGTTCACCTGGGCATACATATAAGGTGTATAAATATATTCAAATGTTCACGGGGCATTGTCACAGTTGGTGGAGAATATTGAAATATTGAATATTGAATATTGAGAGAATATTGAATTCCCATCCTGGAAAGCATTGCCACGTTCTCTAAGGGAGCAGCAAAAGTCCCCCAAGTGCAGGGGCAGTGACTGGCAAAGGAGGATGATCCATTGATGGGCCCTTGGTATTGATGACTATGCTTATGAGCCTTTGTTCTTGAAATTGAAAGTTTGCCTATTGTTGTGTGGTGCCTAAGAGTTGCCTCCTGAGAGCCTCTTTGATGCTCAAATGTGGCCCCTCTCTAAGTGAAATTCGGCATATAAATGCATTACCTTGCCCTCAGCATGGGACATGATTTCTGGGTATGTGCTTCCCTGGTACTGAGGTATTACTACCAAGCACCAACTACAAATGCAACTGGAAAAAGACCTTGAATAAAAGGGGAAAATGTAAAGATAAATGAGTTTATATAACTAAGAGGCTTCAAAGTGAGTCAGGAGGCCATCCCAGA